>VZRI01011102.1:0-68590 GCA_013397515.1 Upupa epops | reverse complement strand
TTGCCACGGCGGCCCCGCGCGGAGCAGAGCGGTGGCGCCGGGGGGGCCCGTGCGACTCCACGGAGCGGCTTAGGAGGCGGAGAAGAGGGCGCGGGGGCTCCGGTGCCGGTAGGAACTGAGGGGCTACCAGGAGCGGAGAGGTGTCAGCGGCCCGGAGCGGGGCCATGTCGCTGCAGAGCGCGCCGGCGGCTGCCGCCGACCTATCCCTCGGCGCCGGCGCGGTGCTCCCGGCGAGCGCGGAGCTAAGCCAGGGCAGCGCGGCAGCCCCGTCAGCCGAGGAGGGCGGCGAGGATGAAGAAGAAGAAGGGGAGAAAGAAAAGGAGCGAGAGAAGCTGCCGCCCATCCCGTCGGCATCCAACGCGGCGGCGGGGGTAGGTCGGCCGGGCCCCGAGCGGGTGCGCCTTTGCGGTGTTGGCCAGTTCCCTCGCGGTGGTGGTGGAGGCGCGTTGTGTTCGGTTTCGTTCATGTTCCTCTACGCCAGAGGCTTTTCATTCAAGTTTCTTAAAAATAGCAAGTGTCTCTGTAAGCAGTGACATAATGGAGCTATAAATTCTCCATCTACTTATAGTTCTTTAACATTTTACAACAGTCTGTGCCTCTGGGTTAGTCACAACTGAGGGTTTGCAGCGCTGACAGTGTTCCTGGAGGGGTTTTGGGGGTGGAGAGTTTCGACTCTCAATGCACTTAATAGCTGTAAAATGCTTGGGCCCTTTTAACTTTTTCTTGAAAGGGCTTTTCCGGTTTTTTCCTTTTGTGTAGAAGCAAAGGTGGCAAAACCTTTTGGAAATCTATGAATGAGTTAATATGGGTCAGAAAATATGAGAATGGTATTTTTCAGAATAATTTCATTGCAGAAACCTCGTTTGAGACTTTTCATTTCACTGGAATTACGAGTGTCTTTCTACTGACCATAGAATATTATGAAACAAAATTTTCCTGGCATGAGTTCAATATTTTGTGTAGTAAAAACATTAAAGCTTGGTGAAGGTTATTTCAGTCCAACAATAAAGCAAAAATTTTACTTAGCAATCCTGTAGTAAGTAAGGTAGTTATGAGATTTTAATTCAACAGTTCTGACAAGCATCTGACTTACTAGAAATTATCATTTTACATAATTTGGGTTTAAAAGATTGACTATCCACTGGTTATGACGGTTGTGAAAAAATTGTTGTGTTAAAGTAATTGTAAGCAATCTGCAAGCTCCTTTGAGCCATTCTGCCAATTCTGTGTTTTGCCTACAAGGTTCTAGTCTTCTCAAATGCTTTCAGCTTTGCAGTTGTGTCTGAATGTGGAAGATTGTTGTGATGTCAATACAGATATAGTGGGAGAAGCCTATAACAGACAAGTGCCCAGGAATTATTTTATACTTTTGAAAATCTCACCTTCAGACTTCGAATTACTAGTCTCTTAGAAATCTAAAACATGTTTGTGCTGGTCTAGAATGTGTCAGGCTTAGCTCAGAGGATGAAAAACTTGTGCCATGTGCCAGCCATGTAGACCTTCAACAGCCGTAAAGCATCAGGAGGACTTGTTTGTAGCTGGACATCTTTCAGATTCCTCTGAGCTGTTGCCCACAGGCATAAATTTGACTGAGCTGACCTACTGCAGTAAACTGGGATCTGGGTAGCTGGATTGCTTCTCACTTCTGTGTTGGATCTTGAATTTGAAGAGCTATATATGGGGTTTAATTGCATATTCCAGAAAGAGTTCTGTGACATCTCCATAGCCCCGGATTTCTCTGTAACAATGCAGGTTTTAATGCAAATAGACCAATCAGTGAAAGCAGGCATGCTTTTTGTAAGACCTTTCTGAATTGATGTAAAGAAGATATTGGACTATTGGTCTGTTAAACCCTGGTTGTGACCAATTCACACATCAGATTCCAGAGTTTGAATTATGTTGTGAGATTCATCGTGATTTTAATACAAGTTCTTGCATTAAAAGTTCTTACTGCACATCAAAATATGAGTGTTACTTATTAAAATAATCTGAAGCACTTTTAAAGAGAAAAATATTCTCAGTTTCCTCTTCATTAAACTGGGGAAGATTTTATAATGATGTTATTACGAAAAAGGGGAAATTTATGTCTTTTTTTTTAAATATTTTTGCCTATTTATCTTTTTTTCCCCCATAAAAAAGCCATTCCTTTAAAGACGCATGCCTGATAGAAATATAATGATATCCAGATGACCTTAATTTCCATATTCTCTTTTCTTATTGTGATGGCTTTAAATTTAGAAATACAATGACCATGATGATGGTTTCTATACGAAGTGAACCTCACATCCTTATCTCAAAACATCTCTCCAGGTATTACGTAATTGACTTTTCCTTCAGTGCAGTAAAGACAGACCATAGATTTGTGCAGCTGTTGAGGCATGACTAGAAGTGTCTCAAAGACAATACAAAGGTGTGACCTTTCCTTTAAATGGTTCCATTTGCCACAATAGCTGTGGAAAAGGTCAGAATTTTAGTAAGTCAACAGATAACTGCATTATCCTATTTCTTCTAAGAGCATGTGTGTGAAAGATGTCTCATCTGGACTTAAAGCTGGCTGCAACTAGGAATAAAGGGATTACCTGACTACTGCTTTTGTCATTCATATTGTGGCTTTTCCTAGCCAAAGGCCATGTGGAAATGTTAATATTTTTTTTCTTTTATTTGTAAGGGAAGTTGTGAGGACTAAATTCATCCATGGATAAATTAATATGATCCTGCAAGGAGTTCAGCCTTTTCTTTTTGGCCAAATGGTGATTAGAAATAACACATAAAGGGTCATAGTTTGGAGGTCAGTATTCAGATTCTGAAAAGAAAATTGTGGGAAACTAAATAATTTGCCTTCTAATAAGCAGGAACAAGTAGAAGCTTCTGTAAACCAAAACCAGTTGTTTCTAATACCTTTCAAGATACAAATGGGAAGGAAATCCTGCTTCTTGTGTAGGCTGTTGCATTGACAACTCCCTTTAGACAGCTTAGCGTGTCCTTCGGATCTTCTCTCACAGGGAAGAAAATTTTTCACTCCTCACTGGCCTCTCTTTGCTATGTAAACATAGGGCTTCAGTGAGTTGTGTTAAGGCTAAAGGGTAGGATTTTCAAGAAACGCCTCTGTGGTGTCTTTTGTCTCTTCCCATAAAGCATTGTATATGTGCTCTTTGCAAACAGTTGGACTTCTTTTTACCATCTAATTTAGCTTCAGTAATGAAAAACATAAAATTAGCGCTAGTACCTCTCTGGTCTTATGGAGAACTTAATGCTTTGGAAAACTTCCACTAACAAGCCAGCAGAGCTGTGAGTTATTAATGTTCTCCTGTAAGAGCATATTAAAGATTACTTTGATTCACTTACTCCCTCTAATCATATTTGTTATGTGGGGGTTCAGTTTTTTGATGGTAGTGTGTGTGTAGAGTCGTAGGCTCTAGGGACTCGCTGACCTCCTGCAAAATGTTGCAAGTATGACATAGTGCTGTACACTTGTCCTAGATTACTCGATTACTCTCTCAGGAGATTTCAGAGTTCCTCATTAATGAACATGTAGTTTCCCAGTATTCCTTCAGAGCTTTCCATTAAAGCCCCTGTCTGTATGCTTGTTTAATATCATTAGAACTACCCATGGAGCAGGATGGTGGATTCAAATAGTACAAGCAACTTTGTTTTTTCTGATCTGAAGGATCTGCTGAAGGAGGTAGCACTAAGACCATTTTAAAATAACTGTTCAATTATACTATTTCAGTGTCATGGCTGGAGTAAAACCTAGGAAACTGAGTCAAACAACTGAGACAACAGTCTTTCATTAAAGCTCCTTTTCTCAGTTACCTGATATCTATTCCCTGTTAATCAAAGTTGGACTAGTCCAAGCTTCAGAGGCTTTCTACCTAGAGCATACATGCGATGCACAGATTAACTTCACATCTGGATTTGTTCTTTTCCACTCAATCATGTCTTGGCATGCTTTTTTAGGGTCTGGTTTTCACCAGTCTTATACCAGGTGATTTTCAAGAAGCATCTTATTGATATTTCCAATGTTATAGAACAAAAGAAAAAGGTAATGCAAAAATTATAGTGGTAATTACATTTTATTTTTTGAATATTTGTTGCATACAAGGAATTTGAAGCTAAATATTGGAACTTAGCATTTTTAAAGCCAGAAGACCTGCTGGTTGTTCAGGTTTCTAATTGGCTGAGTTATAAGCCATGGAGGAGTGTCTGTATATGCCACAGTTACTTAAAATTCCTGGCAGTGTACCGGCTTGTGCACTTTGCAGAGTGGCAGATTTATGGGCTGTATTATTACCTTCCTGGTGGTATTTCAGGATGTTGTAGTGGAAGTGAAGTGATTCACTCAGAACTCTGGCTGCATTGTCTTACTCCAAATTTACCACTCTTTTTAAGAAGAAAATGAAATATAAGAGTTACACAAATTATGTTAATTATTCTGTAATTTTTATTCTCATTAGGGGAATTTAGTTTTAATTTCCATGAAAACATTTTTGTCTGAGAACCCAGGTAGCCGATTACCAGGCAAATAATTTCTTAGGTTAATGTGAGATTAAAAATCATAATATGCTGGAAGAATGCATGGTTTTTCAGTTAATCTGCCTTTGCCTCATATTAACTGATGACTTGAAGCTGAAGTGAAAATAGTCTCCATTATGTAAATTCTGTTGCTTTGGGCAAGCCCCTTAACCCACCTATACTTTTGAAATTCTCTGGACTAATTGGAAGTCTGTTGTGTGATTTTTGCTTCTGTTCAGTGTTAAAGCACACTCCTTAACAAAGGTTTGTGCAAGCTCGTTGGTGGCAGAATGTACAGGTACTCAAACGGGTGTTTTCACTCAGTGTTAACAAATGTTTCTTGACTAGTCCTTCAGTGGCAGCTGATGTTAACAATTTTGAGTCATTGGGTGGCTTCATACAGATATCCTGTAGTTAAATTTTATTATCAGGATAGCTTACATAGATGTTTTGGTTCCACATTTCAGGTCTTGGAAAACATGTCTGAACTACATCAGTGTACGAGGGTTATTTGAAAGGAGGAATATGTGGTGTTTTAGTCTCTTCAAACAGAGCTGGATGTAATGAGGAAAATGAGTAGTTAGGAATCAGGATATAAAGTCAAAATATTGTTGAAAGCATTGTAATCATACTGTTTTCCTCACAGTCATTCAGGGGTATCCTCAAATCCTGCAAACCAATACTTGAGATTGTGAATGTAAGAGAAAGAAATTCCGTGGTATCCTCTTCTGTGTGAATTTGAAATTTGCAGAATCATTGAATTACCACTCTGATTTCAAGATAAAAGTCTTCTGTTCTACCTCACAAGTAGAGTAACTCTAACAGTAACGTATGAGCCCTTTATAGCATACTGTCGTCTTAATTACAGGGGTTGGAGAGAGCTGCCAAAAATCAGTTTTCCACTTTCAGTAGTTTCATCACAACTATCAACCAAAAGAAAGAAGGCATCGGAAACAGAAATTCGCCTACGCAACTTGTTATACCCAATATAAAAAATGGTAAGAGAATAAAAGCCCTGTGTTACTTAGTTACCAATTTAAGAAGGCGCTCATTGTTCTGCCAGGATTTGCTCTATGGTAGTGCCCGAAAATCTAGAAGTCTAGATTTTGTTAAATTATGCTCTGCTGTATGTTGTACAGGAAGTGACGCAGATGAGACTACATCCTCTGTGGAGGTCATGTCACAGAGACAAGTTGTAGAAGAAAAATAAATGGACCTGGAGGATAAAACAATCTGAAGCTTTATAAGGAAGTTACAGACTTACAGTCTGCCTACAGATCCTGTTTGCCTAACTGCAGTCACACAGCAGTTTCTCTAGAAATTTAGTCTGAACTTCATGGAGAATATTTTTCTAGTGTCATCTGAAGGATAGCAGGGATGAGGCAAGCGTGAAGCTTTTTAAGGCAGATGGTTAGCTGAGAGTTGCTTGTTTTCAGCAGCCACAGCGATTGTGTAGCTGCCACAGCAATTGAATTTGTGTAAGTCTCCTCATGTAGCATTGAGAGATACATAGGAACAAGATAGTTCTATTTCTCTTATAATGCTACAAATAACAAGATTTGCTTGCTATACCTGCTTTAAAAGTTTTCATGTTTGTTGGTCACTGTGAAAATAAATGCTGTCCTAAATTCATTCACCCTGATTTTGCTTGTATTAGTTGAGTCTGCTTTGTATCAATGAGAATTTTCTTCCTCAGAGTTTTTGATTGTTCCTTACACAGTCATGCGTTGCCAAGTCTCTTTGCTTGATGTAACTGGGCAAACAGCCAGAACCTACTGTTTTTTCTTGTGTTGTAATACTGTGTTGCTTATCAACTTAATATGTAAAGTTTCATGTTTTCTCCTCAGTGCAACTCGAGTGACAGATCTTAATTTATATTTTTAATGTCAGACAAGCAAATAAATCTATTTACAAATAAACTCAGATTGTGGCAAAACATACTGAAGCTGACAGTGCTTATTAAATGAACTATTGAAGCTTGGCTTTAATATATCTGATTTGAGCTGCATATATTTCAAAGAAAATTGCACCGCTGACAAGGGTTCAAGTTCTCAGCACCTGCAGCCTCAATTTGCTGAAATGAACAACAGTCTCTGTCAACAGCTGTCTCTCCTACAGATGTGCAGAGCATGTTTTCTTTATTTCAGTCTATTTGGCTCTTACATTTCAATGTTAAATCCGTTTGGAATTGAGAGGACAGAATGAGAGCTAAATGAAAATTACATTCTCATAGTATAAAAATAAAGCATAGTCTTAATTTCTTTCAAGTCAGTTCATTCTGCTTTCCAAGAGTGGTGTGCTATACTAGAGCACTTGCATGGTGGGATTTGTTGGTACCTTGGCTTGAATTAATTTAGTATCTTTGTGTCCACTTTTACTACTGTTCTCTTTAGATAACTTTGAATTCCAGCTGTGAGAGTGGGAAAGGTTCCGTCTCTATAATTGGTGCCACATGCAGGGGAATGAGGGCAGGTCTGATCTATTACCATCTGATGGTTGGTGGCTGAGTTAGAGGTACTGTCATTGTGACTTGTCATTAGCATGAGTGAAAAGAATCTGCATTTGCCTTTTGGGGATTTTGTTAGCATCTATTTTCCTGCTGTGATAAATGGAGTAGGCAGCAGCATAGATGCTTGTTAACTTTAAGAAACAACAACTCTTGGAAAAGGCTTGTTGTTAGAAAAGTCATAGAGGATTTTGGTTTAATATATTTTACTTTTGAGGATGCTTTTATTTTATGTAGTGACTTTTACCTCAAACAAACATCAATTTAAAAATGCTTTTGAAAAGGTGCCTTATCAGTCGGAGTAAAAAAAACATTTTAAGGATATTTGAGAAGACACTGTCAGTAAAATGGATGTTTGTCTATATTGCATCATAATAATTTGTTATAGTTTTCCTGGGTTTGCCTGTACTGGCTGCCAGATGCCCACCAACCTGATTTATCATCCCTTTTCTGCACACAGGGAAAGAATGAGATTAAGAAGCTCATGGGTTACAATTAAGACAGGGAATCCACTTCCCAGTTTCCACCACAGGCAAACCAGACTTCATATGAGTATATTAATTTATTGCCTATTAAACAACATACCCTGACATGCAAATACTTCTCCTGTCCCCCACTTCTTCCTAGGCTCAACTTGTCTCCTTTGTTCCCCACTTTTCTACCTCCTTTCTTCTAAGTGGCAAATGGGTTTGCAGTCAGCTCATAAAACTTAATCTCTGCTACTCCATCCTTCTTACACCGTTTCCCTGTTGTATTATGTGGTTTCACCAATGGGATACAGTCTTCTTCCAACATGAGTACTCCACCAGTTCTCCAACGTGGGTACTTCCCATGAGTCTCAGTTAATAAAAAAAGCCTGTCCCATTCTGAGTCCTTTCTACAGGGTATAGTCCTTTAGGAACAGACTGCTCCAGTGTAGGTTCCCCACAGGTCCCAGTTCCTGCCAGCAGCCTGCTTGGCATGGACTCTACCTCCACAGTAACAAACTCAGGGCACAGATTTTGATTCTAGGGTTTAATTTCCCTTCAATCTTCTGAAGTTTCTAAGTAAGTTTATCAAGTCCAGTAAGTAATTTTATTAATCCAAAGTGTAATCTATACCTACAATATTATTATTTTCCTGTTGTGTCCTCAGTGGCATTTCAGAGAACTTAAATCTTTGATGGCCTCGCGTAGATGTTTGACTGAAGTATAATATATTGTGTGCTCACAGTCTGCTTACGTTTCCTTGTCACTTTTACTAGTTAGAATGCCCATTGAATTTAAATGTCTAAGAAAACTAAGTGGTAAGAGGAGTACTTAGATGAGTAGGGGTTTAAAGATGTAGAATCAACCAATGTGAGTTTTCTTAGTTTTCCTATTTTTTAAATATGTATTTGTATTGTACTGGCTAAATGTTTATGTCAATGATTGCATTGTATATGAGTGCATGTATTTATAGTTCTTTACTGTTTTTCTTTCATAAGTGAGAGACCTACCGCCTATTTGCCTCGATGTACGACAAAAGCAACGCATCCCTATAGATACGCTACCCCAGGAACTGAAAGCGCCAATTCCTCCTGAACCTTCCCTTCCTATCCGAACCAAAACTGTGAAAGATTTTCAGTAAGTTGCACTGATGTTTCTAAAGTGTATTTTCATTATTTTATCATAGTTCATACATTTAATTTTGTTAATCTCAAGCGAGGAATCAGTTCAGTAACACTGACAAGTAGTTAATCTGTGATAGTGGGATTGATAGTTGTGTTACAGTGAAAATTATCAAAATACTGTGTCTATTTTCAAGTGTTACTCTGTTCAAGAATTTTCAAAACTTGTGCTTTAGAGTTAAAATATTTCCCTTCCTCATGTTCAGTAGAGGTTTAGTTTTGGAAAAAAACACTGCCCATCAGGCACTACAGTATAACATCGTTCTTGAGGACGTGGACTGCACTCTTTTGAACTTTGGCTCAAATTGCAGATGTCCGTTCTTCCTTCATTGTGTTGAGCATTAATTTTCACTATTAGCTTCATTGTAAAAGTTTTATTTCTTTTTTTTATGTACACGTGCTGCTTATGTCTCCACAGTTTCAAGCAGTGTCAGTGTCTTCCAGAGAGGGACAGTGCTTTGCCTAAGCAAAAAAAATTAAATCTTTACAGACAATATTTATGCCTCTAACCCATAACTAGAAATGTAGAGGCACTAGGTTAATGATTGAACCTGATGATCTTAAAAGTCTATTTCAAAAAGGTTCTATAGTTCTGTGAAGTAGGATTGGTGTGAAATACTTCACTGTGTTCCACTTCATGTCACAGGCTAGCAGAAGTCCTTGGGGAATTGTTTTTAAGTCATACAGCTTGTTCTCCTTATGTCCAGTCTACACAACATTTGGCTTCCTTGGTTCATTGTTGGCACCTGACAATACTGAATGTTTTTTCTCTACTTAACATTGTTCCCAAAAATTATGATGTTGATGGTGTCATTTGAGGAAATGGCATAACATTGTTGAAAAATTAATGGCATAAGGTATGTCTGTAGTAGGAGAGTCTGCCTACAATATGTGAATATATATTGGCAGAGCATTTCTTTGGTGTGGATGTGTTTTAGAGGGGTATCTACAATCCCTTGAAGATGTGGCTTATCTTCTTTTCCCACAGAGCATCATTATGCTGTGGTTTACAGTAGGACAATCTTCATCGGAAAATGGGGGAGAAGTATTCCTAGGATCAGTCAAGAACTTCTGTTTTTGAAACAGATGGGGAGGTTACAAAAAAGTCACAATTGTTCCATGAGGCATATGAACATACTCTTCAGAGCATAAACTCTTCATTGCTCTTCTCCGTGCTTGAAATTTTGTGCATTGTAATGATCATTATGTATATTTGGTGGAAAAGGAAACATGTAAAAGAGAATTTGACAAGAGGTGATCCTTTCATTAGTGTTCAGGTGACCTGAAGAGCTAGACGATTATGAACATGGAAGAAATTCCATACATTGACTACTGCCTAATTATGACATTATCAAGAATTTTATTCTTCGAAGTATTAAAAAGTCATTAGCTTTTTTGATATGTCCCCCTGATAACTTGTTAAAAAGTATCTACTACGAAGAAGGCAGGTTTTCAAATACATGATATTATACAAAATTTCATTTACAGATACTTGCCTTAAGGACCAGTACTTAAAAGGACTTTAAGACTAAACCTGTAAATTTTGCTGCTCCCTTAAGGAAAGCACAATCACATATGAAGATTAAGTTTTATTTGAAAAAATGGAAAAATAAAATTTTGTGTGACTAGTTTAGGAGCCTGCATACCTGAATAGATTAGTCTTGGAAATTTTACCATGTCAGTGTATCTTCAGTGCGGTTTTGTTCTGCTAATTATTTGTCTTAACATACTGAACTGTGACACCATGAATTAACATTTTGAAAAGAGATGTTGCTCAGGTGCATCAAACACAAACTTGGCTTTTGTTCGCTTGTTATACCATTATCTTAAAATGACAAGGAGGATGTTAGGAAGATACCGATATTATTGCTTGTATGTCTTCTAAGTGTTCTCACTGAGGAGAGTTTCAAATTACAGAGCAGTCTGAAGTCTTCAGTCATTAGGAAAATTGAACCCTTATGTTACCAATATTTTAATCTATTCTTTCTAGGGATGATGTGGAAAAGGCTAAGTCATCAGGAGATTGGAAACCTGTTCATGATTTTTATTCTACAACGTTTGATTCTTTCCTAGAGATAAATGCTGCATTTAAGGTAGAAGAGAATTCATACTACTTTTTAGTACTTAGAGAGCTTTGTGTCATCCAAGTATTTACAAAAATGTTAAATAAAAGCTTCCAGCTCATTATTCTAGACCACTAAGATAATTTTGTTATGACTGTCACCTGACGTTTAGTAACTTAACAAATATGCTTATGTTGCCCTTGCCTGATACTGTATTGACAACAAATAAGAAAAAATTAAACATAATTCCTTATTTGAAACCCTTTTACATTTTTTAAATGGAATAGTAAGGGAATGTAATTATAAACAGTAGATATATAAGAGTAGGTAGAGTACTTGAGGCTATGGTCTAGTGGTTAAGAAGGTGTTGGGATGGAGATTGGACTTGATGACCCTGGAGGTCCTTTCCAGACATGATGATTCTATGATTCTGTATGAATTTTGTCAGTATGTAGAATTATTGTTTAACTTAATCTTTCACGTATTAATAAAAAAAACTTACTTTTATGGTGTAATAGTTATATCAATACGTGATTTGTTTAGACTTGCTATTTAATTTTTGTTTTTCCAAGATTGACATTTTTACAATATTTTTCTAAGTCAAAATACTTCATGTGTTATCTAACTTGCAGAAAGATACCAATTCTCCATTTAACACCATTGAGGACTCTGGAATCGATGCAAATTTTGTGAATGCTGTCTATGATGCCTTATTAAACACTGTAAGTATAAGAAATGAATTAGTGTTGTAAAACACTGTAAAAGTTATTTTGACAAAGAAATACGTTAAAAAGCAATTTTTTCTCAGATAGACATGATTTCTCAAGTATCTCTCAAAACATGCTTGAAATGGTCCCATAAGAATTGACATAGAATCCTCAAAACTACTCTAGTAAAAGAGGACATTTTTTATATCAGTAATGCACAGTTTAAACCATCTCAGAGATGGCTTGTGTAATGTTACGTGACTGTGATGGGACACCATATGGGGGGAAAGTAAAGGAGGATGTGAGGACAGGGGTAGCAAAATTACTAACTGTGCCTAGTAAACAAAGCACAGGAGTCATGCAGAAGTTGTATGTGCAGTTTTTTAGTTGTCTACACCATTGAACACAACTGGCACAACTTGAGGTCTCATCTGACAGTTAGAAAGAAAAGATACCTAGTGCTCAGTGTTCTAACACAAAGGTTTCTTAGCTGGCTTGAATCACAAAGAAAACAAGTTGCTTGTTTGTTTAGAATATGTATAATGACATCACAGATGATTTTTCCTCTCCATTTTCCACAGCCTCAAGATGTTCAGAAATCAGTCCTAAAAGGAATAATTAATGGTCTGCTACAAGAATGGAAAGGGTAATTGTAACAAATGTTTGCATTAGCCCTGTGCCACTTCTTGCAACAGATGCACATTTTATCTTTAATATTTTAGCCCAATTTAAACAAAGTTCTTATGCAACGTAATTAATTCTTAAGAACTTGTTTCTTTTTGGCAGGCAATCTGCTGAAATATTTCTTGAACTCTGTAAGATGACATTGAACCTCTGACAGGCAGACCTAGTCCCAGCAATAAACTCCCAAAAAACCTCAGCTGCCTGTTGCCAGACCAGTATTTTGAGAATCCAAGCTGTGAGACGAGCTAAGTGTATCTGGAGGAAAATAAATCATTTGTCCACCCTCCCAACAACAACTGGGATGTCTTAACGTAGAAAACGTGAAGTTTACTACAATGGTATAAAAAGAGCAGCACATGATGCAGAGAGGGATAGCGCAAAGGCAGGAGATTTGGAGATGACAACTTAGCTAGAAGTGATAGAACTGAGAATGCGCAGTTTGATTCATGAAAGGATATAGCAACTAACAGCACCTTGTTGCAACTTACCTGTGGCCCAGATCTTGGCTGTTCCTCTCTATACCTTACACTACCTTTCAGTGCTGCTGCTGTATTTGTATTTGTGGTTGTGTAAAACCTTGAAGGAGATAAACAGCAACAGGTGCAGGGGCTGCAATGGTAGAATTGTATGGAAGACTGTGAGGAGATTCCAGAGATAGGGTAAATAAACTCCTCTATACCACAGAAGAGTAAGCAGAGCCAAAATCATGGGCTGCTTTTTATAGCACCTCTTACTCTTCAAGTCTGTGTTTGTTTCCTTTTTTTTGCTCTGTGTCTTGTGTTACGCCAAAACAGACAGATGTTCAAATAGTCTACAGCCTTTAGAGACTAGCCAGAATGTTTGAGTCCTTTTCCATTTGAGAACAGTGAAAATCCTTAAAATATGGCCTTCTACACCTATTGGCAAAACAAAGTTAATTGTAGGGTACACGATTTCATGGTTCTTAATGTGTGTATGTTGTATACATATGGTTCTCCTACTATTCTGTTCATTCATAGGCCACGAACAAAAGATGATCTCAGAGCGTACTGTATACTTTTACAGGTAAGAGAAGTACAGTATTTATATTTAAGTATACGTCTGCTAAACTTTTTATCTATAAACCAGTATATTATGCAAGCAAGATCCGTTATATAGCTGAGGTACTTCACATTTAATTTCCTTTTCTAAGACTGTATTAAAATATGGAATAAAGGTAGGGCCTGCATGATGGGAATGGGAGCTTAGTGGAACACAATTGATAGAGAAAGGTTGCATAGGTTAAAACATTGTTTACTGTCATTTTGTGTGTTGAATCAACAAACGTTTTGGCAAGTTATTTGTTCTTGCTTCTGCCCTGTTCCCAGAGGTACTGAAAGTTTCAGTATATGCTCTAATTTTGATACTGCTGTAATTTTCTGCCACATGGCATTTTAACCAGCAGACTGTCTTCAGCCTGCCTGAATGGGTACTCTGCCTGATTTCTGCCTTTGTTGACCTGTGACTTTTGCTACTATAGTTAATTTGTATTTGTAGCAGATTTCCCTTTAAATTTTGCAGTGTAGCTGAAAGTGGGAGTGTGTGAGCTGATGATTGGGGAGGGGAGAGGGGGGAGTTGGGATCGATGTGCAGAAAGACAGGAGCTATGAGAATCCTTATTACTAGAGATGAAAAGCACATCAGTCAGAGGAGTGTAATTTATGCACTGCATAGTAAATGATAATGCAGAAAAAGATATTGAAAACTACCTTTATTACTTGTGGTCTTTCTTTTGAGACAAAAATGAACTTTTACAATATAGAGGTTTTGTATTTTTTATTTACTAGAAATGGCAAATTTTTTTTATGGTTTAACCACTTTCACAGCAATTTTGTGAATTCCTTTCCTGGGTAATGGTATTGGCAAAAGTATTTTAAACATCCTAATGACTTTTTTCCTTTTGTGCAGTTTATTGACCTAACACCTTTTTTTAATCTTTTTCAGAATCCTCAATTTAGTAACACTTCTACTTATGTCATCTATGCTCACTTGCTAAGACAGATAGCAGCCTTAACAGAAGCTGACCATCATTTCCTAGTGCACTGGTCTAAAAAGTAAAAAAAAAAAAAAAAAAAAAAGAAAAATGAAATGAAAAATTCCATTTTTAGGATTGTGGTTATTACTGCATCTCCATTGATGTTGACTGTTTTATGGAAGTTAATTTAATTGACTAAAGAGATCTGTTTTTCTTGTTTTCAAAGTACATTTGGACATAGTCCACTAAGTGGTACTGATTTATAGATGCAAACTGTATATAATGTATAAAAATTATAAAAACAGCCTCTGTTGCAAAATAACTTCTGTAAGTTATTTTTCCATAGCACATGCAAAATAATTTATGTATGTACATTTTTAGATACATGTTCAAGCAGTGTCATTAATACAAACATTTTTATGAACTCTGTTTAAATAAAGGTTTATTTTGCATACTTTTGAAAAGATACTGTAACTCTACTGTATTGTGTAAAAATGAAATTGAGTCCCTGCTTCATAGTATAATAGAGGAGGTCAGATTATCATTAGAGCATTACGTTTTTAATTAAAATAATTAAATAGATTGGAATAGGTACCACCTCACTAATGGAGACTCATTGGGTAACTGCCCAAAGAGCAGCTTCTATGTTGATACATAGTTTATCTTTCTTGTAAGGACTGCAGAAAGTTCAAAAATTCTAGTGTGGGGTAAAGAAAAAAAGTTTGACTGTCTATATTAACAATTTCTATATCAGCTAGGGGATCTGTAAATAAAGGATTTTCTTATCTGCAAGGATGGAAATTATATTTCCATCCATCCATTATGTAATATGTCTAGATTTGCTTAAATTTGTTTCATTTAAATCAGTTTAATTAGTAAATAAGGTTTACCTTTTTAGTTAAGGATGCAGTAAGCTTATTGATATCTTTATTCTTAGGACATATATTTAGAAATCTAAACCAATTAAATAGAAGAGTTCTTTATTTAGAAATGGATGCTTTATTGTATCTACACATATATGTGTATCGTGCTATTATGGAGGTGTTGCAGCACATCATTTAAAATGTGCACTTGTCACAAGTGCATGCAGTACTTTCTTTATTCATTCGGATGAAGTATCTCAAAGTAAAGTCCGAATTCATCACTATTTGGATTGTTGAGTGAAATAGCTAAGTTTTTTTTGTTTGCTATAAGTCAAGAAAAGTCATGGTTATATTGAAGGGTTAGCAGTTCACTTGAAAAGCGTTTCTGTGTGCCAACATTTGAAGGCATGCTTTTTCAAATTCCGTATTTGGAATTCTGCTTTTATGTACGGGACAAGAGCTTTTTTTAGAAAAAAAAAATTGATATCTGGCAATATAGACATGAGTGTAGACAGTGATTGCGTGAGAGTAACTGTGCCATGTTTGGTTTAGGATTTCACAGAAGAGGTTCAAGCAGCTGGTGGACAGGTTACTGCAGTTTATTTCTTTACGCCTGTTTCCTGCAAAACCTGAAGAGTTTCCACCTATGGTGAAATGTACCTGGTGGATTCCATCAGCAACCAAAGTCTTGGCTTTATTTAGTAGGTGTTTTTCTTGAACTATGTATGTATATGTGCATTTATATATACTACTTTTTTGTGTGTGTGCGTATATAAGTATATATGTATATATATATGTATGTATGCATATTATGGGGAAGGGAGTAGTTTAGACCTTTTTATGGGGAGACTGACAGTGATGGTGGCATGGTATAAACTGTAATAAAATGTCCAAAAGTAGCAAGCAACAAAAAGCACCTTCTTGCTTTTCTGGAAAAAGATATTTGCTGTGCATCATTTTCCTTCAACAACTGAAGGTCATTCAAAATAAACTACTTTGATCTTAGGTTCATAGAATGGCTTAGGCTGGAAGGGACCTCAGAGATCATCTAATTCCAGCATCCCAGGGCTAGGCAGCAACACCTCTCAGTATACTAGGTTGCCCATGGCCCCATCAAATCTGGCCTTGAATGGTTCCAGTGATGGAACATCCACAACCTCCCTGGGCAACCTGTTCCAGTGCTTCACCACCCTCATAGTGATGAATTTCTTTGTGATGAAATCTAAATCTACCCTCTTTCAGCTTGAAACCATTCCCCCTTGTCCTGTCAATAGAGTCCCTTACAGAAAGTCCCTTTCCAGATTTCCTGTAGGCCCCTTTCAGATACTAGAAGGCTGCTGTAAAGTCTGCCTGGAGCCTTCTCCAGGCTGAATGCAGTCCCAAATCACTTAGCCTGTCCTCACAGGAGAGGTGCTCCAGCCCCCTGATTAACCCTGTGGCCCTGACAGTTTCATGTCCTTATATTGAGAACTTCAGAATTGGGCACAGCATTCCAGGTGAGATCTAACAACAGATGATGAATCAAGTTTAAATTCAAGTGCAAGTAAAGAAAACTACTTATCCATTTAACATTAAGGTGAATGTTATATAATGAGTGAGCTTAAATATAGTGAGTTTTCTTCATTTGGCTGTGTACTTAATTTTTGTACTGCTCAGTCTAAATGGTATAGCAGTTACCTGAGAAAATAAACTTATTTTTACATAATATGTGCCACCAGTTTTCTGTCCCTTTTAAAACAGTCATCAAACTCAGAGTTGTTAGCAGGAAAGCATGTAAATGTTACATCTATAGCTACATTTAAACTTAATAAAGGTGTTTTAAAAGAGTTTGATAGAGTTCTTGTTTACAGCACAGCATAGCATTCTTTATTCACAAAATCTTAAATAAATGTATGTCATGAAGTAGGCTAGAGTCAAATGAAGGTTCTCTTACCATAAATGGTCTGAATGATTTTCTGCAGCAGTTACTGTGATGTCATGGTGGTGTAATTCTTTAGCTAAGACTGAGACAAGGTTATTAACAGCTGATACTGCTTAAGATTTCTGATATGCACTGGATGCCTGGATAACAGATGTGCCAAATCCAAGGCAGTATTTTATAAAGACCTGTGTGTTTTCTTTCTAGATGCTGCAAATAGTCTGGTCAGTCCTCCTGTTATTTCATATGTGGATTTCTATAATTCTACACTTGATCATATTGATCTTATGGAAGAATATCATAACTGGCAGTGTTACGGAAACTCTCACAGGTAAGAGGAATAACTGCTTGTTTCTTGTTAAGTAGTACTACTTCAGAGCACTGTATCTGCACTATGTAGATCTATCTTACATACAGTGAGTGTATATATGGTATGCATACCCTTTATATGCATATATAGTTCATGAAGAACTAACAAAAAGATGTGAAATAAGGATTACAATGAGTTTATTTATTGGCAGCCTTCTAATTTTGTCTTACTGTATATTTTAACCTACAAACGTGTAAAAAGTGTTGTTGTGTGCATACTTGGATATATTTTCTTCAATAACTATCTGTATATGTGGCTTAAAGCATATTTATTCCAGTGAAATCAGTTGTACTATTTCTGTTATGTGAAAACAAATGCAAGTTAAATCTTATGGACTTAAAGCTTGAAAACTTGTTTCTCTTGAAATAAACAGTATGATTTAGAAACCTCTAGATAAAGTCATTTCATCTTTTTGCTAAAATAAAAATCTTCCAAAAGCTTTATTAAAGAAATTCTTATTTTCTGTAGTTGCATTTTTCTAAACATCAGTATGTGTTTATACCTGGAATTTCAAGAACAATTAAAATTTTTCAGTTAGCAAATTTGAGACACCAGCCATATAAATGCAGCTTTTTGTTTATTACAAGTGCAATTTTCCTCCTTATTAGCAGCAGATGAGGAAAACTTGGAAAGTACAAATTGCTTCACCAGAACAGGTATTTTAGGCTAGGCTTCCGTCCTAATAACCTGAGATCTTGCTTTGGAAGATTAAAAACCTGAAATCAAACTCAACACAAAAACTCCAACAAAACCCATGTATGGTATGGTAGGTATGGCATAGTCTTCAGTTGGAATCTAAGTAATGCTGAGCTTCCAGTTTTATTTTTTCTTTGGCCTGTTTTGGCATCCACATCCAAAGGGCTCTGAGATTTACACCTGATCCGGTTCTTTTCCGTTAGCTTAAATACTGGGAATTCAGTATATACCAAAACACTTCCCTACATGAATAATTTCTGGAGCAGCTGGAGTGCAGTCTAGCTGTATTACTTTTGAAATAATTTTAATACTTTTACTTTGTAAACAATAACATTTTTTTTCAATTTTACATCTTGTAAGTCTGTTTCATTTAAACACCAGAAACTCCACACCAAGAAAAAAAATAGACACCAACAAAAAAACCCCACAACAACAAAAAAAGCAGCAAATTGTACCCAAAGCTATATACTTAAAAATAAGAAGGAAAAGTAGGAGCAAGTCCTGGTTTACCTTCCATATCAAATATTTTTAAATTAATAATTCCTCAAACTGCATCAGCACTCTTTACTACAACATTTTGGATTAGGATTTCCAGGAGGTCAAATGAGAATGTTTTTCTACCTTTTTTTAATTTTCCTAAAGACATTAGATTCCAGACATTCTCACAATTGGGAATTAGGGTGCACATGCAGTCTGGATTGAGGATGCACACATGGAGTGAAGGTGCTTCAATATGAACTTCTGCTACATGTTGCATGAGCTAAGCCGCAAAAAACCTTATCAAAATAACCAGTATTGGACCAAAAGTAATTTACCTTCATGCTTTATGAAGCTTTTTTCATCATTTGTATTATTTTGTTGCAATGGAACATGGCAGTGATCTGGTATTGTAGAAGCCCTAAACACTTGTAACCCTGGGTTAAATGTGAAGGACCTGTGGCAAATCAGTTCCTTTGAAAATCGATTCTGTAGCAAATAAGCCAAACCAGAAATATTCCTAAGAATGCTGCACTGACATAGCTGTTTTTTCTGGCATTTAGTAAGATACTATAATTTTCTTGAATTCAGATGTCTTTAATACAATTCAAATTCAGTATTTAAAAGGAGATGATGGCTGTGTTTTATAAGGTCTATTGATAATGATGAACAAATAAATGCTTTATTAAGGATAAGTATTATTACTCATTAGTGTCTAGTAGTATTTGCAAATAACAGTTGTTTTAGTATCTATGAATAAAACACAAACAAACCCAGCAGCTACATGCAAATTATCCATGAAGGGAAAGTAGTTGTTGAATGATAATGCAAAGATTCACTCCCATATTCTTAAAAAGAAAATAATAAGCTAGGTGCTAAAAGAGGAAATGTTTTCTTTTCTCTTGTTGTTAGGTTTTCTTTCTGTCAATACCCATTTATTATTTCTATAGCGGCAAAAAAAGTTATTATTCAGAGGGACTCAGAACAGCAGATGATAAGTATTGCACGGGTAAGTCATTTACTGATGAATGGTTGTGTTTCGTCCATTACCATCATGCAAGTTTTTGTGCTTTTCATCACATCTAGAATTGTGGACTTCCCTGAAAAAGAACTTGGGCTGTTTTACTGTTACTAGTGTACAAATGTCCATGCTGCATTCTTTCAGTATTTTTTATTACATGCTGAGTTTCAGATTCCCTAAATACTTGTATTGTGGAGAATGTTACAGTGTGTGCTAGCATGTTAAGATTATTTAAGGAAGAAAAATTCCATTAGAATTTTGGTCTGTTTCCTGTTTTATTCTTTGAAGATGGATGACCAGCATGTAACTGCGTGTTCACAAGCCACAGAAGAGGTACTGCTTCTGGGGACCTCTTTTAAAGAGGATTTCTGTTTTTAAAGAGGCATTGTCTTCCTCCTTCAGTGATAATTTTCTCCAGGTGGTAGATGACACTGTTTTCCTCAGTGCTCAATGTGACAGAACCACCACCTATCCCCTTCCATTCCTGTGTAGCTGGAGGTGTCTCATGAATAGCAAGCCAGACTCAGCCATCTTACGGGAATGCTTTTAACTATCTGGAGATTTTAAAAGATTCTTGTTAAACTTCCCAGTAAGTTAATTCTACTATGGTGTGAGTACTGGCCTGTAGTAGAATATAAATTGTTCTCTACCTCTTAGAAGATACTTAAGTAGGAATCACATTGGGGCACTGTACTGCAAGATACTAAGGACTCCTTAATCTTAACAAGTGTGGCATTGATTTTTAATGAAAATACAGCATGTATAATGTTTCTTTTTCATTCAAATAGCAAAGCCTTGTGGATAAAGTCTCTCGCAGACAGAAACCTGACATGAATATGTTGTTCCTAAATGTGAAAGTGAGGAGGACGCACCTTGTTAGTGATTCACTTGATGAGGTAACAAAAAATGTAATTAAATACTGCAAAGTAGCTCTTGCACTCAGTATCCAGTTTCATAAGTCGTGTTTAAATTTTTCTGTGCTAAGAGATTGGGAATATAATTATGTAATATTGAACAAAAAGAAATAGATTAATGTCATAGTAGTAGTACTGCAGAACAGATTGGGTTAGACATTCTAAATTTTATTTTTCATCTTCATAGTACTCCATAGCTATGTCCATAATAAATATACACATTTGCATGCCATGTGGTATGTACTTGTGTTTGTAATTTTTGTCTGAAGAATAAAGTCGTAATTATCAGGCTAAGTAGGACTCAATTTGATGACAGGAGCATGAATAGTAAGTGACTAATCACTGATGAGTTTGTTCTGTTCTAATTCTCAGAATATTTTTGTTCTTTGCCTTCACTGAATTCTCTATCCTATAAGGATTATTTTAGGCTTTCTTTTCTTAGGTTCTTACATTGATTCCTCACATTTTTGAATGTAATTTTTCCTTTTTTTAGAAATGAAACAGATGTGTCTATAAAAGCAGGAAGCTCTTCAGTATCCACTGAACCTTGCTAATATTATCTAAGGAAATCTAGTTCCCTGTGCTTTCTCAACAATAAAACCAGCCTGAAAAATAAATCTGGGTGGTGAAAACAAGACCCAAACAAGTTCTGATTACTCATGTCTAAAAAACATAAGTTTTAACTGTTTTTACTTAGATTGAAGCCTATCTGTTTGGCCTTCTACCCTGTGATAGAATAAATTTGAGTGGTAATACTGCTTTCTCTCAGACATTGTAGTTGCTTTACCATACTGAAATAACCATGAGCATCTTCTGGTAACCAAAATAATCTATTTATTTCTGGTTTTCTTCTGCCCATTTCAGGCATAAGAAAAAATGGTAATACATTATCTATGTTCTCAAAAGTTTGGGAAATGGAAGGTAGGGGGAAGTTTGTATTTCAAAATGAGAAAAGGAAAATCACTTCAGTAGATTGTGTCAGATAATACTAATTCCTATAGCTGCAAAACCCATGCAACAAAAATTTGCTTGAGTGCCAATGACATAACTATTGTCTTAGCACATGCATCTTCCTGACTGATATAAACAATTTCTTTGGAGCTGGCTCGTAATTAATGATTTAAAGAAAAATTATAGAGGTACTTGATCTGAAAGATCACTGCTGTTTGTGAAAGGCTGTAGTCTCATTCTTCCTGGGTCTTTTCAAGACTTGGGTGAAACATTTCAGAATAAACGAATTAAGTGAGCTTGTTATCATTGTTAAAGAAACAGTTTTTCATCTTAGGCTGGATGGAATAGTGTCCAAATATTGAAAGTTTTAGCTACTCCCTAATTTCTAAATATCTCTAATGAATGTCTAATTATTTTTTCCAAGCTGTCATTTCTTCCTGGCAGATGCCCTCTATGTGGGTAAAAAATTATATAGATCTAAAATATTCCAGACAGACTCAATTCTTTGTATCTAATAGCTTATTAAGCCTGTTTGTATACCACCGAACTTCTTTTCAAGTCTAGAGAGTGGCACAATCTGCAATGTATTTTATGTCAGGTAATCATTATTATCTTGCATCTGCAATTCAATCACTGTTTTAGTATACTTTTGTCCTTTTACTAGGTGGAAATTGCTAATTTAAACAAAGCAAAAGCGGTGTGACAGAGTGATGTGTCAGAGTGACAGAGAGATGTGTTTTGTGGCTAGAGATAGGAGTAATATGTTAAATCTTTTTCTTCATCCTTTTTCTACCTATTTTGTAATAGTTAGCAAGGAAGAGGGCAGATCTGAAAAAGAAGTTGAAAGTCACATTTGTTGGGGAAGCTGGTCTTGATATGGGTGGTCTGACAAAAGAATGGTTTCTTCTTCTGATTCGCCAGATTTTTCACCCAGATTATGGTGAGTCTTCAAAAAGGTTCCTATGAGCAATGTGAAAATGTGTTTATATTATCAAACCAATGAGGAATAAGAATTAATCATTAATCCAGTATTAGGCAGATCAGTCACTAAGTGAGCAAGTTAGGATTGTGTATAGACGAGACATAGTTTTGGTATAACCGTTGACTGAAGTTCAAGGATAGCTGAAAAACTGAGATTTTGTTTGTTTGTTTGTTTGTTTTGAAAGGTTTAGAATTAAAATTTTAATTAATCTGTCTAAGACTTTAGATCTGCTAAACATTGTTTTGTAAACCAGAGGCTCAGTGTTTGTGTTTGTTAGTATACCCAGCATGAGGATTAGAGACTAGTGGGAGATTTTCATTGTTTTTCCTCTCTTGTATCTGTTGTTATAGTGTTTCCATCTCTATCCAGAAACAGGATTTTTACTTACCTCTGGACAGCTGGGAAAAGGCCATCAGTTATGTTATGGAGTAGATCAAGGATTATTTAAATCAGTTGTTTCAATTTTTCTTCTGAGTAGAAAACTTTTCCTTGAGTGTTAGTGAATTGCTAGACTTACTAACAAGCTAAGAAGATTAAGGGAAAGCTATGTAAGCCACTCAAACACTAGGACTTGGAAATTTTCTGGATTACATTCTTATATTTGCATTTAAGAATACATTTCTTTCATTGATCTTAATGCGTTGTTTTGTTGCAATTGGAATATAGTAATAATGTCTTGCTTCAAGAAAGAAATAAACATTTCAGAGTCTCTGAAATAGAGGGTGTATACAGTATTCAAATGGTGATAAGGCCAAATCACAGAATGTTAGGGATTGGAAGGAACCTTGAAAAATTATCTAGTCTAATTCCCCTGCCAGAGATGGAACAGGAACATGACCAAGCAGGTTTTTAACATCTCTGGAGAAGGAGACTCCACAACCTACCTGGAGAGCCTACTCCAGTGTTCTGTCACCCTCACTGTGAAGAAGTTCCTTCTTGTATTTATGTGGAAGCTCCTATGTTCCAGCTGATACCTGTTGCCCCTTGTCCTATCATTGTATGACACTGAGAAGAGCCTGACTCCATTCCTTTGTCACCTGCACTTTCCATACTTGTAAACATTAATGAGGTACCCTTCAGTTGTCTTTTTTCCATGCTAAAGAGACCCAACTCCCTCAGCTCTTCCTCATAAGGAAGAGGCTCCACTCCATTGTCTTTGTGGCTCTGCACTGTATTCTCTCAAGCAGTTCTGTGTCTTCCTGAGCGGAGGGGCCAAGAACTGGACACAATATTCCAGATGTGGTCTCACCAGGACATAGTAGAGGGGGAGGATAGCCTCTCTTGATCTACTAACCACCTTCCTTCTAATCCACCCCAGGATGCCATTGGCCTTCTTGTCCACAAGGACACATTGATGGTTCATTGTCATCCTGTTGTCCACCAGGACCTCCAGATCCCTTTCCCCTATGCTGTTCTGCAAGAGAAAATGTATTAACAAATTTGTTAATCACCTGCCATCCTTGCCTTTATATCCTCATGCTGCATTTTGTTTTTACGCTGCCTCTGTCTGTCTTCATATTGCTAGTGTCAGGAGTTTTCCCAGTTTTTATAAGCACCTACATTTGGATGCTGTACTATATGAAATTCTGCCAAACTGTGTACTCTGCTGTCCCATGTATCAATGGTTTCCATTTGCAGTGATAGTTGCAGTGATAGTGTCTACAAATTCTTGTGATTAGTATCTTTGTACATATATCTTATATATATATACAAAGATATATATATATCTTACTTGTATCTTTGGCATCATATATTTCATTTGGGGTATCTGAGTGGCCAACATTAAGTGCCCTGGGATGTTCTTAAGAGAGAAAAGTTCTTCAGCTTTATGCAGCAATGGTATAAGATGCTGTGAGACAGAGCAAAATAGCCTTCCTCTGCTGTTATATGTGAACCAAGAATGATATTGACAGATCCAAGGGAGAGTAAAAGAGAAATTTTGGTTTTGTTAATTTGAATAAATAGATTAAAAGGCATAAATGAACAATCATTAACAAGCAGTTCAATCTGCTTGTTTTATATTAATGGATTTTTTCCTCCAGTCTAGTACTTCTCAAATGAGTCAGCTGTCCTCAGCTAAACATGGATTCATTACTGGTGTTATAATGGGTTGAAGTGTTCCAGCCTGACTCTTAAATTGGAAACACTGATTTCTGGGGATTTAAGCATAACGCCTGATAGCCATTGGTAGAATGCCAAGAGTTCGTGCATCTTTGCCTGGAAGAGTTCATGTCCCATAAATACATGGTCTTCTGTTGCTTATAGGACTCCTTCTAAAGGTCCAGAGTTTTAAGTCATGAATATCTTATCAAATCTGCTGCGGTCATTACTTGCCTATAGCCCTTTTTCTAGGTAAAAGAGGAGGGATGCCATTTGGTGATAACTGCCTTAATTGGAAACAATTTCCTGGAGAAAGTTTGACAGTACTTCTATAAAAATGTGTTGTCAGCAGAGCAGGGTAACTGATGAGTTGGGAAACATTGGGTAGTAATAATTTTTTCACCACCCCAGCAGGCTTTCTTGTTTTAAAGTATAAATTCTTTCATTGATAGGACTATCAGCCAAGTGTGGGGGAGTTCAGAAATGTTCTCATCCTTTGGAAAGAGACTGTGTATTCTGTTTTTAATGTTTAAGTTGCAAGTAATGTGTGAAAGAAACTTAGAAGGAAAAACATGGAAAACACTGTTACTACCCTTTCCAGGTTAGCAGGTCTTGCAAATTTCACACCTGGAATTGTAGAACTTACATGCAATTAACTGAGTTTTCTGTCCTCCTTTTGTGTTTTATGAATTTACCTTCATCCCATTGTGGACAATTAATAACTGGGATTTGAGATTGGTTTTATTCCAGCATCACTGCCATTGTTCAGTATGTGAATCTTGCTCTGCCTTAAGTGCAGTTCTTCTGCTGATTTTTGGTAAATACTGTGTCTAAACCTTTTGTGATGAGTGGCTTTTGGAGCTAAAATTCAAAAGATAAAGTTGTTAGAGTGGAGGGGGAAATAATAACTAGATGTTCCTGAGATACCAGTTGTTTTTTTATTATTTTTTTTGTCTAAGGGAGTTTGATTTTTTTTTTTTTTTTTTTACTTAAACATTATTTTTCCCCAAATTCAGCTTCAGACATGGAAGTTGTAAGCTACTGCATGCAAGATAACCTTAAAACTATTCAGTGCTTTGAACTGACTATGGAAGCATTGTCCATTCAATCTCTACAAACTGGAACCAATAGTCATGTTTTATCCAATTTAACTCTGCACTGCTGATGTTAGAGCACACTTAGCTAGGGTGTCTTGCCTCTGTTAGCAATATTTCTCAGGCATTTTCAAGCTGTTATGTGGGCTTCATTATCTAGGTTTTTAATTTTCTATCATTCTTTAAAACAGAATGTTCCATATCTGATGGAAATAACAGTCAAACTAGTCGATAGTCATGATTTCAGTAGGATCTAGCTTGTCATTAAAACTAGTGAGTCGTTCTTTTACGTTATTTTGGGACTATTTTTTTATATTGTTTTTTGACAGAAAATATCAAATGTACTCCTTTAGTCCTGGTATGCATACAAGATAAACCTTTTGCAGCTTTCTGTTCTAAGAAGGTAGCGATTCTGTTATTTGTATCATAGTATTCATGCCATCATTTTTGCAGATTGTCATCTGCTACTGACTCAGGAAGAGAAGAAGAAATACATTTATGATGCCGCAAGAAAAATTTTGTTCAGACAACTAACATTTATGACTGTACGGGTGATTGAAGTACAGTAAAGTGGATTGCACTTAGTGCAGAATATCTACGAGTGGGCCCTTAAGACTGTGTTGCAGAAGCACCCAACACAGCTGGTGGGGTTGGGGCTGCTTTTTGTGGTACTTGCCCACATGCCTGCAGGCTCCTGCTGTGAGTGGGAAGACAGGGCTGAGAGTAAAGTGGGAGATACGGGCACTCCTAGGGGTGCTTTTAAGGGGCTATATGTAGAAAGGTGAGGTTGTAGTCCTTCTTAGTCAATCTTAGTCAAAATTCATACTTTTTAAAGGCCCTCATTTCTGTTCTGCAGGCATGTTCACCTACCACAAGGATTCACACTGCCATTGGTTCAGCAGCTTTAAGTGCGATAACTATTCTGAATTTCGACTGGTGGGAGCTGTATCCTTTCATGTCCACTAGACAGTGCTAAACAAACAGCCAGGCAATGAGGCAGTGTGGGGATGAAACAAGGCATTGCTTAAAACTCCTTCACATGTGGTATATACAAGTATGTGCCCTTATAAGTGTGTTAAAAAAAATAAAAAGAAAAAAAATTAAACAAAAGAATTCATTCAAGGAAATATAGGAAGAAAATGGTGGTATGTGGGTATGCGGTACCTTTTACAGTCTTACAGTCAGAAAATACAAAGTTAAAATATCAGTAAGGATGTGTGGTGCGTTTGCCCTTAACATTTGACATGTACAGCTAATGGGACTTGCTGTGTATAATAGTATCACCTTGGATATTCGTTTCCCACTTTGCTGTTACAAGAAATTATTGAGTCCTCCCATTGTTCCCTGTGACCATAACACGCTTGTAGGCATCAGTGGTGTCACATTAGATGACCTGTTTCAGGTTATGCCTGTAAGTATTACATTTTTTAAGAGGTTGAATTACTGATTTTAAACAGAAATGGGTTTTGTTTACATTTGTTGCTTGAATTATAAACTGTTTGAAAACAGCCTTTTTTCCAGCACAGGCTGATAAAATCTCTTTTCTTCTCTTTAAAGCAGAAATTTTCTATATTTTCCAGCATAGCAGAACTTTTGTTTATGTACTTATGTTAAAATATCAAAGTCTGATAGAAGTATTCTGGACATATTTCCTGTAGTAAAAAAAATGCTGATAATGAAATGAAAAAAATAAATTTGTGTTGATACACATTTAATTAAGCAGTGAGTTTTCCTTTGTTTATATGTTTTGAATAGTTGCTTGTTCCAGGATGCTTTTCTGTATAAAGTAATTCTGGCAAAGTACAACACTTTAATTTTGTAGTTTTACTAAGTTTTTTACTCATGTTGTAGGAACTGGCTCATGGACTAAGTGAACTTCTATCCTATGAAGGCAATGTTGAAGAGGATTTCTACTCAACCTTTCAAGTAATTAATTACACAATTCTTACTGATTCAGCTGCTTTTACCAATGTGCCTGTAATGGAGTGGCATAACTAGTGTGATTGCTGATTGTTTGGAATATAATGCCTGGGCATTAAGGCTTACTTAAGTCTGCTCATGAGGCCTCGAGGCATACGGATGCTGGCTCTGTTATGGGACTTTAACCTGTTGTCCTCTGATAGAGTAGGTGGATCTGAGCACTGGCAGCCAGGGTTGCATGGCCAGCTGCTGCTGCATTTCCAATTCTTTGCCACATGCACACACAATTGCACACCATTTCCAGAAGGGAAAAGAGAGGTCAGCAGAAATACAGCACAAATTATACATTTTTATGCTTATGGAAAAGTTCGTTTTCTGGTCCTCTTGCAGATGTCAGCCCTTCCTGACCTGACGCCCTAGGCTTGTGTCTAACTCCCCTCAGCTTGAGAACTCTTCTTTGACGCAGCAACAGCATCAGATCCCCAATCTTTCTGTTTGCCAAAGTCTTAGGAGATCAGTATTTGTGATCTCTCAATCTCTCTCTCTCTCACTCTCTTATCAGAGGCTTCTCTTAGTGGCAGAGTATACAGCATCTTGTTGGGGACAGAGGCAACATGATTCTGGTCACATGGGGCTATGCCTGTTGTGGTAGATAGGCCTGCTACAGGGCTTTCTCCTGTCTTCACCCTTGTGGTTAAGGCTCCAAGGGAGGGAAAGGATTAAGTGCTCACCACTTTCCTTGACTTCTTCAAAAGTGATCAGGATGTAAAAGCGATGTGTAGGAGCAGCTGCTTACTTCGGCCTGCTGCCGGAAGCCAGGATGAGCTGGCCCTTGGAGAAAGAGGGAAGGACTGCAGTTTCACTCTCTCTCTGCGTTCAAGCTCTCAGGCAAAGCTACCATGGCTGCTGGGCCAAGGGCTGCGGTTTAGCCACACCTTGGGGTAGGGCAGCTAGGCTTCTTCTGGGTTCCACCCTTCAGTGGCAGGTAGGCTGAAAGCCTTTGCTTGCCCCACTCTCCACCCTGGATGGGGGTGGCATGACAGGGGAAGTTCTCTTGCAGAGGAGCTCTCAGTCTTACAACACTTACTGGAGAAGAAAACAGGAAGTCCACTTGCCTCCTTTTGTACATTCTGTCCACCAGTCACCTGTAGGGTCAAGACACTGGCCCAGGGGTCTGCTGGGAAAGCCACCCCCCGTTTCAAAATAAAATATTCTTTTGACATAAAAGCACCAAAATTAACACTTGAAAATTCAATAATTTTCAAACTGCAACACCTGGCTTGTGGAATTTATCTGGCTGCAGTCAATCCTTTTTCTGTTTAAACCAAATGCTAGTCAGAGCTTACTCTGGTTATTTTATACGCTTGGTCCAGGAAATGTCACTGAACAATTGCTTAGGAGAGTTTCCCCTGACCTGCATGTCTAGCTATTACTTCAGTCAAGGCCTTTTTCATTTATTCATTGTTCTGATTTCATGCTGGTTTATGAGTGTGTACTAGGGTAGTATTGACCCTTTTCCCCCCAGCTTAGAATAGCAGTACTGTCAGACTATGTGAAATTCTTTTGTAAAGCAGGTACAGTTGACTTCCTGGGTGAACTACAGTGGAAATACCTTCTTAATCATATTTGATGCTCCTAAATTGCTCTTTTGTACAAAAAAAGTCTGTCTCGAGAGCCTGCAGATCAGTTTGATATGTCACTGTGTAACAGTCGATTTTTCTACTTTGAATACTGATTTCTTGCACAATTTGTTGAAAATAGCAATATTTGCCTTTACAGCATGTGCTAAAGAGAAGGATAAGGGAAACACATGAAATGATAATGTGTTGTAATTTCTGAGTATATGAATATATTTTCAAATACTGATCTTGACTCTTCTTCTTCTTCAGGTTTTTCAGGAAGAATTTGGTGTTATAAAATCTTATAACTTAAAGCCGAATGGAGATAAAATCCCAGTCACGAATCAGAATAGGAAAGGTACTTCAGACTTTTCAGATGTAATAGTGTCCTTTTTTTTCCTTTCTTTAAGCCTAGGTTTTGTTTTAACAATGTTTGAAAATAAAGTTACTCTCATTCTTTCTGATATGGCTTCCAATTTACGAGTATATGAAAGGAAACATACTTTTTTTCTTAATTCATTACAATTTGAGAGAGCACAGCAAATTATTATTTAAACTTATTATGATGTAACAACATAAGATGTTTTTTGTTTTTTAGAATATGTGCAGCTGTATGTTGATTTTCTTCTCAACAAATCAATCTACAAGCAATTTGCAGCTTTCTATTATGGATTTCATAGTGTCTGTGCTTCATATGCATTACTGGTAAGAATAAAATGAAACAATTTTTAGCTTCTCTTTCACATGTATGACAAGAAAAAAAGTTGTAAGTTTTCAAATGTTTATTAATAAGGAGAATAAATAAGGAGAATAAGTGAAGCAGGTCATCCACTGTTCTCTCACGTTTTCTCCATGGAACTTTGGTTTATTGGTGTGCATTCATGGACTCATCACAGGCCCTCGCTTGAATGCTTGTAAGGATCTTCTGTGTTCCCTACAGCTGTGAGCAGCAGAGCAGCTATGTCTGTGTGCTCTTGAGTGACTCCTCTGAAAACACCTATTTTTGCATGAAGAAGACTCAGTGAGAATGAGATTAGGCATTCCTCAGTTTATCTATTCAGTTCTGTTTGGCAATTGAAAAGACTTTTGCAATGTACATCATACCTTATGCAGTAAGAAAAGAGGCAATTACAAATTGCTTGAGATTTTCTTCATTCCTGTGAAATTAGCCAAGTAAAGACACCTGCAGCAAAGTGAGATGTGACTAATTGAAGGGAAGGTTTTGGAAGAAGTAAAATTTATTCAAAATCAATGACATATTTTCATGCAATTTAACAGTGTTGTGGTGAATGTGTGAGTAGGTTCTGCAGGTGTAAGTTTAACAGCTGTTAAATGTGGTTTGTTGTTATGTGTATCTGTTGCACACAGCAGTTTATACAACCATGAGTCAAGTTTTGTCAGCCACTGCTACTTACCAACCTACACTGTGACACTTCAGTGTAAGTAGAATGGAAGTTGTAGTGTAGCCAAAACTGGGATCAAGACACTCCTTCAGAATTCAATATGTACAAACTGAACTTTCTTGCTGACCCATTGGTAATGTAACCAGGTTACAAATAAGTCATCATTATAAATGTAAGAATGAAAAATCAAGGAACAAAGAAACCTGCTAAAATGTAACATTATCCTGCAATTTGCTTTTGACTCTATACAGTATAGGTAAGAGTTTATTCAGAGTACTGAGGGATTCCTTTTTTTATAAAACAGCATTTATCTAAGTTACAGATTTATATCAAGTGATACTGTTAATTTTTCTGCAATACCAAAAGACCAATTTATTCTAAATCTAATAACATCATTACTCATCCTAAAAACAGTACGTATGTCATCCTTAATTCCTGGCAGCTACTTCGTCCAGAAGAGGTTGAAATTCTTGTATGTGGCAGTCCTGAGCTGGATATGTCTGCTTTACAAAGAAGTACCCAGTATGAGGGCTACCAAAAAACTGATCTTACTATACGGTAGGCTTCATTTATTTTTTCACATTTTAATTACCAAGTTCTAATGCATTATAGAATGGTAAACTATCATGAATAATCTCTTCAAGGATAATCTGAGAATTACTCCAGTTTTAAAAATCTATTTCCAAATAAGACAAAAAAGACACTATGAAGTAGGTATTTCTAAGCAGATGTTGAATCTTTAAAGCATTGGTGAATGGAGATAGTTTTAAAAGAATAGCTCATATTCTGCGTTGTAAAATCTCACTCTTCTGTTCTTCTAAAAATACTTTTTCTCTATCAATTCTATTTGATACTAAGGACATGGGTAGTAGGGAGTAGAAAGCATTTCTATACAATGATATATAGCATGTTATATAGATGCTACCGATGCCCTGTATATTACATTAATTACATTCTCAGTAAGTGGCATTAGTCATGCAGCACTTCTGCTGATAATTTCATTGCAGAAGAATATGAAGATAGTGTCTTAAACCATTTTTTTTTCTTCTTCTGCCCTGCGCATAGATATTTTTGGGATGTTGTACTGGAATTTTCTCTTGACCTTCAAAAGAAGCTGCTACATTTTGCCACAGGAAGCGACAGAGTACCTGTGGGAGGAATGGCTGATTTGAATTTCAAGATTTCAAAGAGTGAAACATCCACTAATTGGTAAGTAGTCTTAGGGAGTTTTGATGCTTTTTTGTTACTTTATTTCCTCTTGAATGTTGTGTTTAAGAAAGAGCAAAACTTAGCTTACAAAGAAGCTCCTTTAGTTTGGCTTTAAAATGTTGTTATACCTATTTTATTGATCAAAAATTTTGCAGGTGGCTACCTAATAAAAAATTGATCCTTCAGACAATGTTTACATTTGAGTCCAGGAATTCTTTCTTTATGGAAGTTCCTCACGCATTTTCAATTCAATAAAATTTGTTAAACCTAGCATGACAACTGAGCTAATGAGAATATACTGTAAATCACCATGATTTTTTTCTGAATTTGAGTCTATTTGCCAGTATATATAGCAGGCCCTGCCGTTACAGAAAATGCTTGCATTCTGTCTTGATCATCTAAATAAGTATTTTACATGTTGTCTCATTACTGTGCTATATACAAAGCTTTGTGCAGTCAGAAGACAGTAACTGGTTTCAGTAACATGGTAAAGGAACATGATAATCTGATGTCAAATGAAGATATATCAGTCAGTATTCAGACTGTTTTAATTTTATTCTCCAATAAATTTGTTTTTCTTAAAAAAGGGAAGATGTGTTTTGAAATAGCATGTGGTTTAAAGTGATGTAGATATGTGGTTTGCAAGACAATTGCTGCAGTCAGACTACCTGCTCAGAGATGAACAGTAGCCAAGTTGCACTACTCATACAATAGGATCAAGGAATACAACAGGAAGAAGAATTGCCATGTTAATATCCAGATTCCTATCTTACAAAGTTCTGAAGCACATAATTAGCAAATCTTTTGATGCTTGTTTAAAGGGCAGGGAGGTGGAATTAGCTTAAATTTGCAGATCTGGAGGAGATTGCACCTCCTTTCAGGAACAAGGCCAAGCTGCTGCCATTCAAAAGGCAAAGTGCTTCAATAAAAATGCACTTAGAGAGCTTTTGAGTCATGTATTGAAATTCAAGTCTCCAAGTTTTAGAAATTTTTCAACTTGTAGGATTATTAATTCAAAATATGAAGCTGAGCTTCAGCTCACTGTCTTTGTTCTCTCTCCTCACAAGTATTCAGTTGTAGGACAAGTCTGTTTCCCCAGTGCTGTCCCATGTGTCGCATGAGAATATAAAGGACAAGAAGATTCTCTAGCTGCTTAATGTGCAAATCAAGCACTGATGGCAAAACAATTGCTTCTGCTACTGAACGGTTCTCATCAGACTGATATGTTCTAGTGAGGAGTAGAGTTTCCAGTGTTTTGTCAGGCAGTTCTAGGTGATGTATCTACAAAGTCAACACTCGGAAACAGCTCACAACTCGAAAGCGTTGCTATGGCTAGGCATGAAATCTGTGAACTGTTGTTTATCCAGGGCTTCACAATGAGTCATGGCTGTAAGGATGTATTTTACCAGGCTGAGCTTCAAGTTCTGTATCTTTACAGTACATGTGGTGTATCTCTGTGTCTCTATACCTACTGCAGGACTCATTTTCCTTGTTTGAGTTGTGCTTTTTGGTTATACCCTGATTCTTTATTCAGAAAAATGATTATGAAGTGGTACCTGGAGTTTCCAAAACCTGGAAAGACATATTTCCAATTTAATAAAGAAAGGTGGGGAGGAAGTTGTAACCAATTAAGTGCGGCTGAGGCTGAGTAACAATGGTGGTTTTTATATTCAACAGAATTTGAACCAACAATCACAAAGATAAATATTCTTTTTATAGGGTTTCTTATTTATGTAATGCTTAACAGAAAGAGCATAGGTATTTGGCAGTGTTCTGCTTCTGTATTATTGTATTATAAATAAATGTGTTTTGTTGATTGTTTTCATTATTTTAGGTTACCTGTGGCTCATACTTGCTTCAACCAGCTTTGTCTCCCTCCTTACAAGAACAAGAAGGAGCTGAAGCAAAAGTTGATCATTGGAATTTCAAATGCAGAAGGTTTTGGTCTGGAATAAAATTGAGTAATTCAAGGACAGCATATTTATGTAGCACTCACTCTTTTCTAATTGTGCCTTTAAGCTTTTTGTTGTTACGTCTCTTGATACTGTGCCAGTCTTGTTCAACGTAGGGTTTTTTTAATATTATAAAATATGGAGTGTATATTTTTTCCTGAATGGCAATACGTTTACTGCTTGCTTTGTCTCACAAAAAGTAGCTTTTTTCATTTAAAAAACTTGTCTATTTATTTAAAAAAAAAAACAGCTAAGACAATTTCTAAGTAATAGTTTGTTTCTGTTTTTATTAATAGCACTTTATCATTACTTATCATTCCTTTATGTGACAGGTATCCCACTGGGAGAGAGCATACAGAATATTTCCTTATTAGCCAATACTGCTGTCAGAATTATTTCAATTACCATTAACAAACACAGCCTACATACAGCATGTAGCCATATTTTCACAAAGGCAAATATGAATTTTAGTCTTTATGTAGGCAGTTTTAATATTCTCGTTTTTCTTCTCAATGAAACAGGTTAAAAAGCATGTAAATAACTGCCTGTGAACAAATAAGGTTTTGATAGTGCCGTTTACTCCTAAAGAATTATTTTTTACAAATAAGAGATTTTAGATGTTCTATAGTCAGCTTTTACACTCAACTGCACAAGAGTGTAAAAAGGTACTTTTTTCAGCTTGACAGGATTCAAGTTTAAACTATGGTTTTTAAGCAATTTCTGTGTTCCTTCTTTGACAGCAGTCTAGCTAATCTACAGCAGTGTTACTGTAAACAAAACTAGATATTTGGAATAAATTCCATATATGGGGAAATACTCCACAAAAAGAATTAAATCCACAACACATGGAGAACTCATGTAGTGTGTATCATGTTACCAATTTTTTTTTAAGCAACTCTGTTGAAAGTCTTAAGTAAGCTGTGACAAAGTGAATACAATAACATTTCAGAGGAATGTTGAAGCTTCTGTGAACTGGAAGGCCAACATTTGAAGACAATGGTTTGTGCTTTTCACTGCACAAGCTGCATGAAACTAATTCTGCCCTGCTTGCAAATTAGAAGCTGTGAAAGAAACAGGTTCTAAAATGCAGACGCAATTAATTCTGCATTTTTTCCATTAGTTGGAAAGAATTTATCAGTAAATATTTTTTTTTATGAATAGCTACTGTGTGTTCTATAGATTACTTTTTTTTCTTTCAGAAGAATGGGGCTCAGGTTGTTCAAGTTGGAATCTGATTTGTCAGCTTTCCCTGTTCACTTTTGCGGGGAATGTATGCTTAAATATCTGTAGTCAATGATTTATTTGCAATAGGAGTAAAATAATACGTTCTTGCTTTCTGTATTATTTGCCTACAACTAACAGATTTACACATGATGAACAAATTCATCTGCCTAATTCATATTTTCAAAGCTGTTGTGGATTTTCTTCAATATCTAAGTGTAAATTTTATCCAATTTCCTAAACAAAGTGCTGGCAATTTCACTGTTTTATTAAAGTAGAGATAATTAGTAGGATATTTTCAAATATTTGACGCTGTATTCATTGTGCTTTCCTTGAAAACAGTAATAGAATTTTCATTGGCTTCATCCTGGAACAAAACTGGGATAGCACAGAGAGTTAAAAGCAACAATTCAGACTTACACTCTCCCAATTGGAGATTTTTAAATAAATTTTAGTTCACAGAATTTCATACATTAAGAAATAGATGAAACTTTGCACTGAATGAACCTGACAGCTTCAAGCAACGCTGAATTTCTGACAGCTGAGTGTGGATGTAGGTAAGAAATCTGGAAGCAGACATCTTCCCTCTTTCCTCTCTCTGTAAAATAGGATTGATGGAAAGTTGGCTTGTGAATAAACATCTATACATTTTATCTTAAAATATGGCAAATTAGCCAAAATTTTGTAATGGCTTAAGACCATTTTAATAACTATTTATCTGTTATTGTTAAAATTAAAGCTATATCTTATTTTCACTGAATTGCACTTTGCCTTGTGTTCAATTTTATTTATTGACAATTTTGTTATTTACTGTATTTATTATATTACCTCAGAATTCTAAAAATTGTATTTGCATCACTTTTAAAATAAGGTTGTCATTCAATCAATGACATTTTATATATTTCCTGATGTTGATAAATTAAATAGTAAATTTTGTATTTGTTAGATGAAAGCACTGTATTTATGAGATAAGCATCTGATAATTTTCAAACATTTATTCAATGCTGTTTTGCTGTTCTTTTGTCTTGCCCTGTAATCCAGCAAATCTTTTTTAATCTCCATCACTGTTTTGTACCATACAAACGAAATCTGGTTTGTAGAAACTTGTTCATTACTGATTATCTATTTTTATGTATTAAAATTGTGCAGTCATTAAATCGAATGTTTCAATTTCAGCATCACTTCTTCAGTTTCAGTTTTCCAAAGCTGATCAGAACAGGTTTCAAAATATGATCAACCTATCTGCTTTTATCTTATTTTTCTTCTGAAAAGTTTTCTTCTGTATTTGCTGTGAAAATACCAGATGTGATAATACATACGTATGATGATGTAGTAGTGCTGCAAAATAACATGGTTCTTCAACTTAATTTTCCTTATTTTTTTTGTTGATTTCTCAGTTGCAAGTTTACTTTGGAGGTACAAAGCCAAACTCATGTATGTTTCCTCTTTTTCTGAATAATTTTGACACTAAAATCAGGAAAGGCAGGAGCTATTTCTCATGGAAGCGGGGGCACAGGTCCTGTACGATCTATCGTCTTTGTACTCTTTGCACCACACAAGTTGCCTACAGATGGCAGCAAAGATGAGGATTGAAACCACTTATTTGGACGGCACACCGGGTTCTTAACTAACAGTAGTTAAGATAATAAGATAAGTACAAATAATGAGCAGAAAAGTTGTATCTTGAAAAATGTTTATCACAGATTATTTCAGAGTCACAAACTCAGCAAGTAGAAATTGGCTTCTAACAAATCGATATGGAGAGGGGGAAAGCACTTGCTTCTGCCTAGCTTTGGGTTGTGAAAAGTCTTCTCTTTCCATGAAGCATTATTGGGATCAAAGGGACACTGACAAAGCCTCAAAGATGAGAATCTCTGGGCAGTCAATAGCCTCAAGACTGATCATTAAAAAGAGGTTAGCCCAGCTAGTTTGCCTTGTCCTATTCTAACCAGGCATGAGATGGTTGGTGCTGGGGCTTAAAATGGAAATGCCATATTTGCTTTTGAATTTTTTGGCCAAAAGTGGGTAAGGTTACTTTTCTGTAGTCATAGGTGGTTGTGGGACTGGTTGGCTTGCTCCAAAAGCAAATGCTATATCTTACTACTTTTCATAGCTTGAAAATTACTACATATCTTAAAAGTCTCAGACTCTGGTTTTGTGTCCTGACTAGCAAACTATTAAGAGTATGGGGTTTTTAATTTTAGAGCACCTTAGTTCCCTTCCAGGAAAGTATCTTTTTGAGTCAAGTAATTTTCTGTTCTATTTGGTTTAGGGGTTTTTCAGGATCTGTGGTGTTGTACATGGTTTTGAAGTTTCTTACGCTTTTAAACATCTAGGAAAATAATGGGACAGCTTGGACTGCTACAGCTTTTTACTTTTGTTAGAAACATTCTAATTCTTAGTCAGGTGGGTTTTGCTTTTACATTAATGAGCAAAAATGGGGCCCTGGAGAACTTGCAATTTGTTAATTAAATTTTTATTGAAGTCTTTAAACCTTTTTGACTTTCTGTAAAATAAAAGAGGAAGAGGTGTGGTAGGGAATACTGTAGTCTGATATAGGTAGTGTGTTATGACTGTACAAGGGGTATATGACTCCAAAATAACTTGCTCTACAAATACATTTAAGAAGGAACTCTGAGGCCAACAAAAGCAGAGATTATTATCTCTGAGTTGCTCATTAAACTCCTGAAAGGTGGTAGAAATTAACGTAAGTTGAGTAGCACCTAACATAAGTTCATTTCTGGGGGCTTATGCAGTACTAGTGTTAAATAATACCTCTGTGTGCAAGAATAGCATATACATTAATAGCCTGTTGAGTGTTTCAGCAGATCTGTGTTTTCCCACAGCAAGGCTTTGCTTACCGTTTTTTTTCTTTTTGATGTCAATTTTTATGGTTTGGTATTTGTGGTCAGTGATGAATAGACTTTTATTTTCTGACGCAGTGTTTTCTTCCCATGAGAGTTGTCCTGGATTAAGTAGTTGTATGATGGTCAGGCTTAATTTATGGGCTGCTTCTTTATGTGGTGGTTTAACTGTTTAACTCTATGACATGCTTTCATATTAACTAGGAGAAATGCATCTGTTCTCACAGTGTCTCACACTATGAATAATAGCAATCTAGTCGCCCCTGATCTCAATAGGCATTATCAGAACAGAGCTACGTGTAACTATAAGTTACTCAAACCATCTTGTCAATGAGTAAATTACTCTATGTACAGTCAGTCTGCTAGAATATTAATTTATTTTGCTATTTGTCTTGTGTCAGTAGTCAAACTGTGGAGGGCAGGAACTGTGCTTTGTCCTGGAAAACAAGTCCAGCTGGATTTAAAGTATACGTAAGTACAGTCACTTTGAGAATCATGAGGTTTGAACTCAAACGTGAGTCTTGGGTTTGGTTGTCTTCTATTGATTTATGTAAACTCAAATTTAAGGACTGCTGTGACAGCATGTCTATCATAGAATAGAATCATCAGGGATCAGAGGGACCTCAAAAGATATCTAGTCCAATCCCCCTGGCACATCAGGATCACCTAGACCAAGTCGCACAGGAACAGATCCAGGCAGGTCTTAGGCAGCCTTGATTAGTCAGAAGGATTTGGGTTTTTCTAGTAATTAATAGAGAGTTTAAGAACTGCAATTATTTTTCTTTAATTCAATCCCGTGATGTGTAGATAATGTAAAGTTTAAACTGTAATATTCTCCCATGTGCACCTCTGTGTTGTGCCTTCTGGGTTGACAAACTGTACTGAAAACCACTAAATGTTCTTTGTGACATATGCCTTTCAGAATTCTACCATTTGTGGCAAGTTAGAATTTTGTTCCCTTTGCATAGAATCAACCTCACTGCATTTATTTTATTTTTTTTCTGAGTGGTTTTAAGATTCAGAATCTATTCAGTATGCTATTTCTGCATATTGATTGAAGTGCATCAGGCTATTAAATGGCACGTTCTGGAAAGTTAGAATCACAGGATCCCATGCTACTGAAGGTTGCTGTAAATCTATTAGAAAAGACTCCAAGTTAATGATTTCTTACTTGGCTCTGTTGGCTGCCAGATAGGGCCTGAAATCACTTGGGATGTTACAAACAAGCTGCCTTTGAATTAGCTAGGGGATATTTGCTTCATGCTACTGATCGTCTCCTATCCCTTGCTAGCCTGGTTTCTACTGGTGACATGTTTCACATTTTTACAGATTTAATTTTTTTTGTAAACAATTTCTTACACTGAAATATTCAATACTCATGAGTTCTTCATTTCAGAAAGTGAACTCAGTTTCTTCAGTCGTCTGATGCTGGCCAAGAACTCACACATACAGAACTAAACTCTCTTTTGGATGCCCCATTTTTATTTTCTCTAGTTGATTTTTGAGAGTTAAACATCATCCTATAGTCAAAGCTGTTCCTCCAGCATCATCTGAGCTATACCAAGAGCTGTGTCTTCTTATTATCATTGCCTATTTTTTTTATGTAAACATTTAGCCAAAATGTGAGAGATGCACTAGGAGTATGTTTTTATTTTAAAGTGATAGTAGTGGAATTCAAGCTGTCTTCTTGCTTTCCTGTGTTCTACCTGTAGTTGTGTTTTTACTTGTCACTGTTTGCTATGAGTGGTGATTCTGAAGGCATAATTGCTTGTCTCTTTTTTTTTTCCATGTCATTAGTTATTCAAAAGTAAAAATCAACTTAGATTTCCTTTCCTTGTCTCCAGGGCACTAACAGATGCATCAAGGCTTCTATATTAAAATGGTGCAAAGCTATTAATACTTTATCCTTTGCTCTTCATTTTCTTCTGAATTTATTTGTTGCTGACTTTAGAGCTTATTAATTATATATGACATAAGTACGAATGCTATTCTTAAATGCTCACTGAATGCATGATTACATACTTGTAGGTGTTCCATGAAGAAGAAATTACTACTTTCATGCAGCACAACCAATCCCTGGCTAATTACTCCTGTCATTACTTAGAGCAGCAATCTGCATTCTTCGTTCTTTGCAGAGTGATGTTGCATTTCACCATGTTCAAGATCTACTGTCATTCATAATGGAAGAGACAGGTAAATGTAAAATAAATGTAACTTTCTCTTTGAATTTTCCTAGGTCAGGAGATTATCCCTTAGGATACGTAACAATTTTTTTTTCCTTTTTTGACTAGACCTCAAGTTTTATTTTGTATTTTCCCAGAATAGAGTAACTCGGGAATTTAACAGACATTTTATAACTGAGTTTGTCCATTATTTGGCTAGCTCTCTTTTCAGTCCTTAACCTAACTACATGCAATGTCAGTCTTCTATTTGCAGCACATTTTCATAAATCCAAGTGATTCTAATGAATGAAGAACACATAGGTAAACTGCCAAGAAAGAATTACAAGATGCTGTGCGTAGGCCATGACTTGTAAATGCATCTTTGCCTCTTAAAAAAACAAACCAAAGCAAAGGCTTGTTATAAACAATTGTTCAAGGTGATGGCAGGGAGAAGCAGTCTCACTGTGAGGTATCTCATGTTTCTGTTGAAGACCACCTGCCTGAGAGAAAAATCCCAGCTGGGTTATGAGTTCCAGGTCAATCATGGTAATTTTATCTCTCTGGTTTCTTCTTCTTGCAAATAGCATATTATTTGAATTACCTTGGGGGTATTTACTTTTTTCCCCCCTATTGATCTTGTCATAGCCCACGCTTACCTAATTTCTGCTAGTGATGGGTTTCACGTGATTCCAGATTGTCAGAATTCAGATTTCAGTTGAGTAATTAAGAAGCAAGACAGAAGCCAAGACTTGTCTTGGATCATATGAAAATATTTAGAAAGCTAAAGAATTAACAGTATGTATCTGCCTCAAGGCTGCCTAAACAAACCCACTTTTAACCAAGTCTAATTCCAAGGGTTCTGGGAAGTCTTGATGTTTACTCAGAGCCACAGATGCTGCTGCAGCAGAGCCATGGCAGAGGCTGCTGGAAGAGTCTTGGCAGTGGTTCACCTAAAAGTGCTGTGCCAGGAGTGTAGTGAGCAGGCTATGTGTTCACAGTGGCTGCAGACATGTGCTTCAGCTCTCTAAATGCTTCTCGGTTTTTCACTGTGAAGTCATTACCACTTGTTAATGTCAGGCAGTCAAAGAAGGCTGGGTCCCAGCTGAAGCTGGCTGAGGAATATCTTGCCTCTGTATTCAGTGCTTTATTTCCCAACCTTGTTTAAACAGGTTTTGCTAGAAATTAAAAAGTGGGGGAAATAAAGTCTTCTTAGGTTTCACTTGTTCATGCTTTTTAGTATGTGGACACACAGCTGTCCTGAGAATGTCATAAATGCGAAGTCCTGATGTGCTATATTTCTGCAATTAGAATTACTCAGTAATTAGATGCATGTAGATACATCCTTGATTATTTCATTTGAACCCCAGTGTCTTTTCAGCTAAGGGATCAAAGGAGAAAACCAAGAAGCAGGAAATTCTTTTTTTGGATGGATCAGACAGTACTACCGTATTGTCCACCAGCTGATGACTTTTAAGCTTTTTATGTCATGACAGTTCTGGAAAGGTGGAATATTGATGTCATAGCTTCATTTGTTTTAATTATAGCATATTAAAAGACAAACAATCTGCAGTAAACACTATCTTAGCAACTTTTGTTAATCAATAATAGTAAATAATTTTTCACACATCTTATGACACCTAAAAGTGATATACAGAGCATGTGGAAATGCATTGCTTAGAGTAGAGCTTCATCACAATTATTGAATATTACTAGTCTGAAGCAGATAAAGACAGACGTCTCTCATTACCTTAACATACAGTACATGCTGGGCATTATTTGTCCGTTATATCTTGTAAAACTGCGTAAAAGGCTTTCCAGTCTCCCTTAACTACTTTTTTAGTGCAGGCACTTTGTGAAGAGAGAACCACAGAAAATACTGAACCCTACATTGGCAACTTGCATGAAATGAAAACAGGTTTATTTAATTTTGCATATTGAATGGTGGGGTTTTTTTGAGTTGTTTAAGGGTTTTTATTGGTGAGGTTCCCGGACTGCCCACAAACAGACCACAGGATGGCTTTGGCTGCAGGGAATTTAAAAAACAAGAGGTAACTCTAGGGCAATGGTCTAGGTTGCAACTACTCACTATCTTCAGTATCTTAAATAGCCAGTAGTGTAAGTATGTATTTTTATAGCAGATAGATTTGATTTTGCAGTGAGATAGACTAATATGCATCAGAAATCACATCTGAAAAATAGAGCACACATAAAATATAATTAAAGGCTTTTGTATGCCTAGGTTTTCAAAGCTATATCGATCCTCCCTTCTGCCCTGAGAACCTCCCTGAGGTTTTGTTTCATCCAAAGTTGCTGATACAATTTAACAGCTAAACTCAGCTCATGACCTTTATGGGGAGAAACATTACAAAGTGGGGGAGATGTTGTGCCTTTCCATCAAACCCTTAGGTAATCAGAGCATTGTTGGTGATAGGGCATTGGCTTTGAAGTTGTCTGAGGGCAGTCCACAGCTCATGAGCTCCTAAATCTGTGGGTTGCATAAGGCAGAGGGAGCCTGATCTCCTACTCAAAGTGAGGTGACTGAGTTGATAAGAGAAAGCTGTGTTCTCCTGCTATCACAAATGCTTTATGAGCTGTGGCTTTTAATTTCTGTGGTTGCTCTTGTTAAACGTCTCCAAGTGCAATAAAGGCTTCATTTCTGATTCATTATGAACTAGGGCCTCTTCTGCTTCCTCTCCTCAGGAAAATGAAATCACCCCTGCTGCATATCTTGATTTGTTATCAGTCTTTATTTTCTGAAAATGGTTTGGTGGCCAAAACCAATACCATAACCATGCTCAGGAGACATGCCTGAAACCCTCCTGCCTGCTCACAAGGCAGTCATGATCACAGAGGGTGGGAAAGGCTGAGAATGGAAAGTACTCTGCAAAGCATGGTAAGCCTCATAACTGCCATTCTTCTTCATATCTCAGTGTGACATTGTCTGGTGAATTGTTTATTATGTAACACCAACTTCTTTTTTATTATTGAACTAAGAAGAATTCCATCTTTTGGTGGAATATGAACAATATATTATTTGGGCTGTATTGTGCTATTGATATAAAAATGGTAAATGAAGCCTCTTGTCCTTTTTGAACACACCTTGCCTGTCCTCTGAATCTTCATAGGGTTAATTTCCTCTGGCAAGGACTAGTGTAGAGTCTGGCTTTTAGCTGGATAGCCACTGAGTGGAGCAGGCAGGGAACGTCTAGATCCCAGACTCAACTGCCCTTCTCATAACATGTGGGGTTTATTTTCTGGTGCCAGTTTTTTGCAAACGTTTTCATGTGAGAGCAACAGACCTTATCACCAATCCTTGCTGCAACTTTTTAGTGTTCCAGTTGGCATCCTGCACTACGTGCAGCAATTTTGTGCAAACAAAAGCAACTTAAGTCATCCTGCAACTTCTGAAGAGGTTTGGAAATGTAATGACTAGGTGTTTGCTGAAGCCACACGATGCTTGGGAATGGTTTCTAGGCCATTTCTCCTGCAAAGCTCACTTCTGGATTGCAGATAATTCTAAAGTAGTTCAGTTGTTCAGTTTGCTGTATGTTTTTCAGATTTTGTCTGTAGAAAAAATTTCACACTTCAAGTGCTGGAGGAGAACGTGCCTGTGGTGTTTTCAAACCGTATTCATCACAGAAGAACAAGCATTTTGACAAAATCACATACAGGATTGAAACCAACCTGAATGTCCTGAATTCCAGTTCTCTGTTTTACTTATTAGCTCTGGGTTTTTTTCATGAAATATAGACAATTTTAAAGGTACTATGTTAAAAAATCTCCATTTTCTGTCACCATGGGACTTTTCATTTGTTACCTTCTTTCTAAGCTGAAAATAATTTTGGTTGTGAAGCTTTGAGCAGTTCTTTAGAGAGAGGTGCTGAGAGCACTGTGTCGTTTGCATGGGGAGGTGTAACGTGTTAAAGTCCTTACTCAAGACTGCGAAGATGCTCACTGATTCCAGCAGGCTTTGGATGAATCCCCAATTTGCCAGCTTGTGCCAGCTTGTGAAAATACTGTCAATATAGAATTCAAGTTTTGACTGAAGAAATTTCAGTTTGACAACCTGATTGGCAAAGATTTTAATACATCTATTTATATGCTCGCTAGTTTACAAAACATATTTCCCAGACTTAACAACTTGATCATTCTTGCCTTATTTATGAACATGATAACGTTTTGTAGAGAGTTTCAGTGCACACCATTAAAAGCCCTTTTCGAAGCTTTAATTTCTAGTATTTTTCTTCTTTATCAATCTTGGATGTTTGAGTGTTTATACCCAAAGCACAGTGTACACCAGAAACTAAACACTAAGCTGTTAATCCCTCTTAATATTCCTGAATTGCCTTATTATTAAGTTACTACTTAAAATACTCTTGAAAAACAAATACTCTCAGTTTTATTTGAGAAGTGGTTTGTTTTCAGGTATCAGAAAGCAAATTGTACTTTTTCTCCCCTGATGCAAAGTACTACTATACCAAATAACATGTGTCTTTTTCAAGGGATCATAGAATCATTAGGTATTGGAAGAGACCTTGAAAGATCATCTAGTCCAATCCCCCTGCCACAGCAGGACCACCTAGACCAAGTCGCACAGGAACACATCCAGGCAGGTCTTGAACATCTCCAGAGAAGAAGACTCCACAGCCCCTGTGGGCAGCCTGTTCCAATGCTCCAGTACCCTTACTGTAAAGAAGTTTCTTCTGATATTTATATGGAACCTCCTATGTTCCAGCTTGCACCCACTGCCCCTTGTCCTATCACTAGATGACCTTGAGAAGAGCCTTGCTCCATCCTCCTGACATCCACTCCTCACATATTTTTAGACATGAATGAGGTCACCCCTCAGCCTCCTCTTCTCCAAGCTAAAGAGACCCAGCACCCTCAGCCTTTCCTCCAAAGGGAGGTGTTCTATTTCCTTCATCATCTTCATTGCTCTCACTGGACACCCTGCAGCAGCTCTGTGTCCTTCTTGAACTGAGAGGCCCAGAACTGGACACAATACTCCAGATGTGGTCTCACTAGTGCAGAGTAGAGGGGGAGAAGAACCTCTTTTGATCTGCTAACCACCCCCCTTCTGACCCACCCCAGGATGCTGTTGGCCCTCTTGGCCACAAGAGCACATTACTGGCTCATAGTCATCTTGCTGTCCACTAGGACCCCCAGGTCCCTTTCTCCTATGCTGCTGTCCAACAGGTCAGTCCCCAACCTATACTGGTACCTGAGGTGGTTGTTGCCCAAATGCAAGGCACCAGGATCTCTTATTCTTTAATAAATTGAGTTTTGTCAAGACAAGCAAAACAAGTTGAAATTTTCTTGTAACTGCAATCTAAGGGGAGGGACCATACACAACTCCAAGAACATTGTAGTTCTGAATGTAGTAAGGAGAAAAATCATCAAATCAGAAAAAGGAGAACCAGCGTAAGCAGTTGTGCACCTGTTTCCCATGGGTATTTGTATAACACAGATTTGATATTCTTTACATAAATACATCCTATTCCATAAGAAATAATAGTCCAGTAAGTTAGCTGCTCCAGTTCCATTCCTGGGCTCAGTTGTACCTAATCCATTTCTGCAATAATTCTCGTACTGCAGATGAAATTCAGCCTGAGGTGTGTTTGACCATTTCCTAACATGACCTCTGCATCACTCTCTTCTGTAAAGTTACCCTGAGAATGTGACTGGCACAGTCACTGAACTGTAGGCAGTAAGGTCCGTATGAACACTGCCTTCCAAAACAGTTGATGACCCTTGAATGTTTAAAGTTTTGAGTGATTAGGCTGAATTAATTAAGTGAATGCATGTCCAGAATGAGCAACCTTTGCAGTTTGTGCAGGTGCATGTTTGCATTTGTATCTCAACATAGGCTTGTATAACTTGTCGCTTTTAATGTCAGCAATATAATCTTTTGTAAATACTTGTAATGGAAGAAGAAAAATCATCATTCTCCAGTGAAATTTTGTTTTATTTATGCTGAAATGGTCATTTTTTTGTCCGTTTATCATGTCCGTTATTTTTTCTGTTTTTTCATGGTTAGATGTTTGCCAGTTGTCCTCTAAACTCAATGAAGAATTTTGTGCAAAGCAAGAGATGCAGTTGATACGGAGTTCACGTCGGGGGCTTGCTCAGGTCATGTATCTCTTCAGCACCAAAGGCTGTGATTCACAGCATTAGCAGGAAGATATATTTAAACAAGCAGAGCCATCCTCCATCCTAAAGGTGCGAGTTCACACTGGGCAAGAACCTGCCCCAAGCTATTATCTCCACATTAAATCTTTGTTCTAGTGTGAAGGAGTGCTTGCTCTGAAGAGTGTTGGCAATTAAGATGGAGAAAAAAATATGCTTAAAAACTCCTGAAAAAATGTAATCCACAGAAACATACTCTGTCTGGCATTATACATTTTTAAATCTCTGTCAAATGTTTTCCATTTGTTTTTCATTCACCACCTAATTACCTCACCTTTTAAGTATTACTAATGCATTCTTGAAACACAGTGGATCCTCTGCTTCCTATTGGGATTTGTGCTTTATACACATCAGTTTGCCTGTGGTACAAAGTATCCTGATAGCTGTGGCACACACTATGAAGACAGTTTCATGTGCTCTGCCTCTCCTGTCTTAAATGACCTCACAAATGGTCTGGTCCATCAGCAGGAGGTTTTCTCCTGGCAGAGGGCTGCACTGTCACTCCCTTGGCAGTGCTGCTGAGTTCCTCTAAGTCTTCTGGCAACAATCTGCAGGAGAAGGAACGCTTGTCTCCCACTTTCACTGCTCGAGGGTAGAGCTGGAACTTGTTTGTGAGCAAGATTAGATATGCAGCTGAAGAAACGACCCCTTGCGCCAAGGCTACCAGCCTGCCCTCTTGGTAGCCAGGCTCTGCAAGCAGTGTGTCATTGTGATGGAGGAACACAGCAGGGACACTTGAGGCAGAGGAAAAAGTTAATTCAGACTTTTCTGGAAGCACTGTCCAATATTCTTACTGTCAGGACTTATTGTAGGCCACAACAGCTTGCAAAAAGGTGAGGAATGAGAGAAATAAATCAGGTTTTATATTTTTATTAATCTGTGCATTCAGAGTGCAACTGCTCCTGGACCTGCCATGAGTGCATTTGGCTGAGCCAGCTTACCAGGGTTCACTTGCTTTCTCTTCTTGCAGCAGCAAGGCTTCCTGTGCAAGTGTAGACAAACAAGGTGGAAAACAGCAGACAAGAAAAAATGCACTTTTCTTTTCCTGTACCTTCTCTAGTCCTAGATTCCTGGCCTGACTGAACAGGTAACAGTGATTACAGGATTCAGAATACAAATGGTGAGTTGCTGAGTGTCAAGGAAATAGAAGGCACTTGGATGAGTATCAGGAAACATCCACCAAATGGGAAATGGCTAATGTGCCATGGCAGTCTCAGAACATAGAGGCACTTTCTCATCCCTCTGTTGTTGAGGGCAAACAGAGCAGAAGAGCAAAGCATCAGTGTTGTGATCAGCCTATGGCAAAAGGCAGCATTTCACATAAATCCTAAGGTCTTGGATATATATAACTACACAAGGATTCGTTGGCAAGGCATGTCCTGTTTCTCTTAAGACCAGTCATGATAACAGGCTTGCTAAGAACTGATCTGAAAGCTGTATATCTGATTGTAAATAAGTCCTTGCCTAAGCCCTTTTCTAACTCCATAAACTTTCTGCAAAAAAAGTTAGATCCCAGGAAGAGATCTAACTGCTGCTCTGTGTTTTGAAGCTTGCCTCAGGATTAGCATTCTCAAAATCAAATAGGAAAGTAATAAAAGTACATCTTCCCGGCAGGGTACATGCTCTGGGGGTAAGTCAGACAATGCAGAAGTTGAATTCAAAACCGATTCACTCATGGTACGGCTGGGTAATACAATTCGTAAAATGATACCATACTTCAGATTCGGGGTCTGATACCTTTAGGGTGTCTGCCTTCCCTAGAAGAGAAGTCTTTTGTGAACCTTCCCTTCTAGCACAGGGTCCCTAGGCATCAATAAAATATTAGAGGAATCTCTGCAGGCTCTGCTCCATGCTGGAGAAGCCATGAGGCAAACTTCCAGCTGACTGTGTCAGTTATGCAGGTATCCTAGGGAGAAAAAATAAATAATCTTTGCCATCTTGCAGTATTTCACTGAAATGCAGAGGTAAAGAATGTTTCATAGAACTGCTCATTTATAATAACAGTGGACTCTTACTCAAGTATGAAATTGGTGGTTTGCAGTAGGAAATAATTTCCCTGGCAATCTTTAGATCCAAGATGGAAATGATAATGTAATGCTTCATAACTGGACTTTCCAAGTTTGCTGCTGAACTCTAGCATGAATAGAGGTCTGCATGAAAAGAACAAATAATTTTGATAAAATTAAGCAGACTTATAATTTCCGTGGCACACTTTCTATAAATTTCTAACTTCATTTCTGCGTACCACGAGGTATTCCACACTCACCAAATCTTAAGGCTACTCTCCTGTAACCTTTTAAAAAAGCTCTAGAGATGCTCTTCTCAAATGCATCTCATTCCAGATACCTCCTCCAGATGACACCTGTATCAGTGGATGCAGCCACTTATAGGTCCCTTTATAAGATAAACATTTTTTTTTGCTTTTGGATCTAGTATGATCTACTTATTCTCTGAGCTGTATAGTTTGTGTGTGGTACTACTTCTGTAGGCATAACCTTTCTTATTTGAAATCCATTAGTCTTCACCAGGGAACTTGGGCATATTGTCAGTTTTATCAAATGAGGCTGCAACAACACTAGAAATTATTGACCCTACAGTAAGTCAGAGATTCTCCCTAGGTTTTCGTTTCTTTGTATAAAAAGGTGAGAGCAAAGCAGGGTTTCAGTAATAGCTCTGCATACTGAAGCACGTTATCTCAAGCATGTAGAGTAAAAGAAGGTTATCAGAAGTAGTCAATGTGAATTCACCAAAAATAAATTATGCCTGACCAATCTAATAATCTTCTGTGATGGGTAGATTAGGGGAGAGCAGTAGTCTTCGTTAGTATCATCATAGGGAAGCTTATGAAGTGTTGATTAGATGAGACAGTGGGATTATTGAGAGCTGACTGACAGCTCAGAGAGATGTGATCAACAGTGCAGAGCCTAGTCAGAGTCCTGTAGTGAGTGGTGTTCCTCAAGGGCCAGCGCTGGATCCAGTCTAGTTCAGTGTATTTATCAATGACCTATGTGAAAGGACACAGTGTACCCTCCGTGAGTTTGCTGATGACACAAAACTGGAAGGAGTGGCAGACACACCAGCAGGCTGTGCTGCCATTCAATGTGACCTGGATGGGCTGGACAGTCGGGCAAGGAGGGGCCTTGTACCATTTGACAAGAGCAAGTGCAGTGTCCTGCGCCTGGGGAGGAGTAACTCTAGGTACCAGTGCAGGTTGGGTGCTGACCTGCTGGAAAGTAGCTCCATGGAAAAGGACCTGGCTGTTCTGATGGACAAGAAGTTGAGGCAGCAATGTGCCCTTCTTAACAAGAAAGCAAATAGTCTCCTGGGTCAGTAGTGTGACAGACAGGCTTTTTCTCCCAAACAAAGCTGCCTTCTGGGGAAGAGGTTTTGGACTCCCCTCTGGAGACAATAAAAATCTGCCTGAGTGTGTTCCTGTGCAACTTTCTCTAGGGAATTCTGCTCTAGCAAGATGGTTGGACTACATAATCTACAGAGGTCCCTTCCAACCCCTAGCATTATGTCATTCTGACACCAGACAGTACAGGCCTGCAGAAGTTGCCCTATTGCTTGCTTGAGTGGTCAAGTCACCTTCCCAAAACTAACCTTTCTCAAAAATGTTATCACCGGATGCAATTATTTGTTTCAAGAATGTGCACGTATCTGAAAGGAATGATGATACACTGAGTAGGATGAAGATCATTCTGAACTTAGAGCAAACATAGCTGAGTTTTCAGTTGCAGTGGGAGTTTCTTGATGCCAGAATAAACACTCTAGTTTTTCTTTACCCTTCCTCTGGAAGAACTAGCTGAGCGCACATAGCTGCCAGCTTCTGTTGGCTGAGTTGACATGCTGGTTACAAAGATTTGATTTGGCCAGTGGTTACAATAGACTTTCTTTGCCTTTATATGGTTGTTTCACAATTCTCAGTACCTAGCTCAGCCTACTCCCAATTACGTCTTCATAGCTTAAGAAACAAGCTTTGTGTTTCTGGGCATCCATTCCTATTTCTTAAAATAGGTGCTTTTATACTCACAGGGTGATAAATCCACAACTTCTACTTGGTTGTTGAAACTCCAAAACCGCTCTGGGCAGCCAGTTTTAGTGCTCTGTTAATGTCACTGTAGAGAAGATTTCCCTTATTTTCAGATGAAGCTTCCCATGTTTGAGCTCATTGTCCCTTGTTCTAACGCCAGTCACTAATGAAAAAAAGCGTGGTCCTATCCTCTCAACACCTGCCTGTTAGGTATTTATAAGCATTGATCAGATCCCCTTTCAGTCTTCTCCAGGCTAAACAGACCCAGGTTTCTCAGCCTCTCCTTATCAGGCAGATGCTTCAGCCTCAGTCTTCATTATTCTTAGGTGAAAGGAAGACGCTGGGATGCCAGGAGTGATGTTCTCATTTCATTTTACAAAGTAGCTTTTTGTCTGCCACCACTTCCTTACCACTTTTTTTTCTTACCATTCTTTCTGGTAAGATTGGGTCAGGTTTGCTCTGTCTGGCTTCCCACTTGCTGCAGCACTGGCACTGTTGCTAGGGTCATTAACACCACCATTTAAGTAGCCTCTTTGTTGTGACAAAGTTCCCTAAAGAGGGTTTAACGGAGCCAGAACAGCGCTGACAAAGGCAGGAGGGCCTAAGCAGAGACGGTGAAACTCAAAGAAAATTCTGAGCCACTTCAGAAGGTAAAAACTGCAGCCAGGGAATTCAGCTCATGCTTAGCAAGATCTCACCTGGACTTTCCATATTGACAATTTGCAGATTTCTATGCTTTTTGTACCCTGAGTACTAGGGGAAAGGAGAGACAACATGAACCAGAAGGGATGTGTGAGCAGTCTGGCTCAGCTCAGAATCAGGCTGATCCCCCTGCTGACAACAACACAGCCAATCGATCCCAGTCAGAGTTACATCAGTCCACTACTGGAATAAGGAAGGGTAATTTCTGCACAATATGCAGAATAAGGGGTTTGGCCAGTGGGGAAAAAAAACGGGTTTTTTATTCTGTGTAACACTTGAGAAAGAATCAAGTTGCTCTTGATGGCAAACAGCTGCCGCCATTCACTAAACCAGGATCAAACTCAGAGGTGGTTGACTCACCACCTCTGGAAGTATTTAAGAAATGTGTAAATATAGTACTTTGCAACATTCTCTCGTGGCAGCACAGGGGGGGTTAGTTTGTGTTTTTCGGTCTATCAGGTATTTAGGCTTTTTGTTGGTGTGGGTACAGTTGGACTCGGTGATCTAGGCAGTAATTAGGCAGTCCTTTTCAACCGTGATTATTCTGTGATTGCCATTCAACCAAGAAGTTCTGACTGGGATTGTTCAATGAGTACATTGATGGGCTGCATTTAGAAGACACACATCTTAACTTCTGTGTTTTGTGTTAGTGGTGGTGTAAGATTGAGTTCATATCATAGTGGGTACCTCTGGGATATAAATATTGGTAAAATGTAAGTGAAAATTTACTAATCTGTTTACAGTGTAGGTTTGGCTTCCCTTACAATGTCAACAGATGAGACTCGCCTGATTACATCACGTGAACAGAGTCAGATGCAACACTAGGCAGCACTTTGGTTGTTTGCGTGTTTGGTGAAGCGTCTCTATTTGTTTAGGTGCCAACTTTCTGGAAAACTCTGGCTTGATTTCATGGTCCTTAGCAAAATAATATTCGTATATCAGCTGTGAGGACTGTGTTGCATCATTTGCAATGACTGTTTTAAACTACATGCATGCATCTTTGCAGAACAAAATCTGTCCTTTTTTTTTTACTGTTCTTTGAGTTTGGAGAAATGGAACAGATTCTTGTGGGACTGAAATTACAATAGGGCTGCCTGTCAATTAAGGAGTTTGTAGTTAACTGCTAGTAGGTATGAAGATACAATGAAAGCAACTTTGATTTCAGGTTTGGCAATGTTACCTTTAAAGATGTTAAATACCTGCTTAGAGGCTAATTGGAAGACTTGCTCAGAGAAGCAAGAGTGGAAGGGAAGACCTCTAGTTCATGACATAGTTTTAGTTTGTTGAACTGCAGTGTTTACATTTTTGTTTGCCAAATGTAGAAATAGCCTGTCTCTTTCCACTGAGAGTGACAGCTTGGAAAGTGTGTCAAAAGAATGCAGCAGAGGAATGGCAGAGCAAAACTGCAGCTGTGTTGTCCTGTATCATTCTGGAAGATGTTAGGAGGAGAACGTGTTCTAGACTACATTACAAAAAGGAATAATTCCATATTTCATAGGTACTTTATGTTGTTCACATATGGCACAAGATTTTGTCAATACTTGTATTTCTCCCGTAATCAGAAGTCATCTTTGCTTTCTGCTGCAGCAACTGTAATGCTGCAGAAGCCACAGGGAGAGCTGATGGCTTTGTGATAATTTCCTGGTATGTCTGCGTGAGTTGTTTGTAAATCCGAGTTTGCACTTGCCACTTAACAGTGCACGTGGAACTGAAGCACTGTGTGCGTGCTGACGTCCTTCAGAGGTTCTTTAGTCTGCTGGAGGTTTGCCTTGTGGCTTTGCCAGCATGGAGTAGAGCCTACAGGGCTGCAGATATCCCTGGAACATTTTATTGATGCCTAAGGCAACTTGTGCTAGAAGGGAGGGTTCATTCTTTCAGTCCTGGGAATAAAGTCAACACTTAATTATCATAAAAAGAAATAAAGACATAAGAAATAGTGACCTGTGGTACTTACTCTCAGCCTCTAAAAGCATAAGAAAGCCCTACTGTTGGCTGTAGTTTGAATTAATGATAACTGGATTTAAATGTGATAAGACTTCACTAATAGGGTGGCAGGAGAAATCTGTTGCATAGACAAGGTGTATAGATAGGGTGAATACTGATATTAACTCTGACAAGTAACCTCTTAAAATACTGGCATGAAAGAAAAACTGCCAGTGGTTCTCATTTTTCTGAAAGGGTAATCTGGGGTGGGTTTTTGACAAAACAAAGCACAAACTAATGGTGAAAATCTTCAGGATTAACCAAAGTTGGGCAGGGATGGGGAGGAAGCAGGCAGAGCTTCAGCAGCACTGACAAGTGCCAGAACCTTGCTGCTTTTCCTGAAGTAGGAGAAGCAACCTTCAGAAGTGTAGGAGATAGTGCTGTAAATCAAGGGAAATGGTTCTCCTGGGCTTCCAGACAAAACCTCCCCAACTCTGCACTGGTACAAACTACACTGAGAAAAACGGACTGAAAAGATGCACCCAGTGTTTCCCGTCACCTTTCCACTTGCAAAGAAAAGCACATAGAGTGTATGTTCAGGCCTCCATTTGACAAAGTATTATCTAAACCAGCTTTAAACTATTTAAAGCTCAGCGTGGACTAAAACTGTCTATTGTGTAGCTGTAGCTGTCTGTGTCTGGGCTCTGCAATACAGCATAAGCTGCATACATAAAAAATGGTACTAGGGAAGAAAGGAGGAAAAGGAGGAATGAGAATACCAATGCCTTTACATCCCAGCTCCAGCAAAAGCAAATCTAACTACTTTTACAAACAACTTTCATCACTCTAATCATAGAAGAGCTAAAGCAGAGGTCTAACAGACTAGTTTGGGCAGCAAATACAGACAAAATGAGAAAAGATTCTGCTATTGATTGTTCAGTCTCATCCCAAAGTCTCCAAATGAGCCCATCAGACACTTATTAATGAACATACTGCTAGAAAGTGTATCTTTACTTAATAAAAACATAGGTAGAGTTTGCACAACTCTCGCTTTAAGCCAACCATTATCGTTAGGGTAAACTTTTCACTAAAATTCTGTGATGTTTTACATTCTTTTGTTAACCCAAATAGCGTTCAAACAGAAACAGTCAGTGAATTTGGTCCAAGAGATATTTCACCACAGTCAAGGCAGACTGATGTCAAGAAGGATCATTTGTATTGGCAGTCCTTCAAAGGTTAATCTCTAGCCATGATCAAATCAGGTTAGTCCCACAGAGAACTCCTACTTTATTCTGGGCATGGCTTCAAAGTCTGCAGCCACACATGCTAAAAGGCGACTGTTAAATGTTAACTGACATTGCAGGTTTGTTCTGATTCATTAAACTCAGGTAACCTGCCATTGGTAAATATGTATTTTTAGATACACACATGTTAGTAAACAAATGGGGAGGCTCGTGTCACAGAAGTTCTGCTCCCCTTGGGTTTTGAATGCAGCTTCTTGAGCAATAAAAAAGAGAATTATTTTGTCTTTAATGGATTGTAAGAATTCTTGCCAGCTAGGCGTTATGCTGGTGCCTTTTAGAAAATCGGCAAGTTTAGGAGTTGGTAATGTGTTATTAGTTTATTTGCCCACAAATGGGAGCAATAAATATTAAAAAAATGTTCATTTTCACAAATTGCAAACTTGTCTTTTAACTGTTAAGATGATCTACCACTAAGCAGCCTGAGGAGCTAGTGCAGACCTCTGCCAGCCATCCAACTCTGATTTAAAAAAAATAGTGATGCTTGCTTGCACGTCTTTTACCAAGCAAACCTTGCAGGTGAATCACATAAACAAAGCACCAGTGCCAGCACTTCACTCTCACCTGGGCACTTAGAAATTTGCTTCTGTGAGAGACTGTGCTGTGCCCATCTGCATTCCCACAATAGGTTTCCTGCAGGTATCTTTGCTTGGAGGCTGGGGAGTCTAGATGTGAGGGTTAAAAAAATGATAGAGATAGGACTAGGGGGAATGGAGCAAAGCTGGAGATGGGTAGATTTAGACTTGATGTGAGGAGGAAGTTCTTCACCGTGAGAGTGGCGAGAGCCTCGAATGGGCTGCCCTGGGAGGTGGTTGGGGCCTCATCCCTGGAGGTGTTTAAGGACTGGCTGGCTGGGGCTCTGGCCAGCCTGCTCTAGGGTGGAGTGTCCCTGCCCATAGTAGGGGGGTTGGAACTGGATGATCCTGTGGTTCCTTCCAACCCTGACTGATTCTGTAATTTCTTCCCAGGGAGGGTGACGGGGCACTGGAGGGCGCTGCCTGGGGGAGTTTGTGGAGTCTCCTTCTCTGGAAACATTTGAAACTCACCTGGACTTTGTCTGGGTGATCCTACTGTGGCAGGGCGATTGGACTGGATGATGTTTTGAGGTCACTTCCAATTCATAAAGTTCTGTGATGTTCTGTGATTGCAGTTGGAACAGTGAGATATGTGCTTTGTGCTCCTCCTGTTGCGGGCAGGTGTGTTAATGGAACTTAAGTGAAAGGTTGAGGCTGGTGGGAGACACTGGTCGTTTCTGAGTCCATATCCTTACAGACTCTGTTCCAGTGGTCTCCAAAGCATTAACAATGTAGAGGTTCACTTGTGTGGGGAAATGGATCTGACATGCAGTCCCATCTGGGTGCAGGTCTCCAGCTACATCAATTAGGGAGGAGGCCTGGAATCCCATGCAATATGAGTTTGACCTTCCCTGTCTCTAGAAGGAAATCATGTACCAGAAGGAACAAATTCCTTTTTATTCTTTTCACAAGAGAGAGGCCTTAGCTAAAGGCTAAGATTTGGCTTCTAGGGTAAAAAAAAAAGGTCAATTGTGATTAGTTTAGCCAACTCAGTTTTACTTAATTTTGGAAAGATTTAGCACATATTTAACACAGCTCTGTTAAGCTGAGAATCTTCTTTCTGATATTTCCACTCTTCCTTTCTGAGCAGCAATTTTCTAAAGACATCACTTTGTCTGAACATTAGTTATCCTAAAAATGTCGTCTCTGTGTCTAAAGGGATTTGGTGCTGCTGCCTAGCACAAGGCTGCAAAGAAAGCCCCCAGCTCTCTCTTGGTTTGCTGTGAGCCAGTGTGTAACCCAGGCTATTGCTACCCAGGCTGCCCACGGAAGATGCTGACAAGCTGCAACACCTTCACTTCTGAAAATTGCCAGAACCAAGGGGAGAGATGGGGAGGATACTTCTGTTTTTTACAGAAGCAGGACACATAGCAAAGTGGGCACTATAACCTGAGTCTTGCAACACACTGGAGATGGACACAGAGCATGCAGAGACCTAAATTTGTGATCTCCAACAGGAGTATTTGAACCAAAGCAGGCCTCTCTTCCTCTATTCCTGTGCACTGCTGTCAGCTGGCAAGCACACCACGCAGACACACATGCCCTTGTGGTTCAACCTGGCTTAGCATTCAAATGATCTTTTTAAGCTCCAGTTCCGTGCTCTTTGCTGGATAAAATAACTGGTTGGATGGCCAGGCCCAAAGGATGGTGGTGACTGGAGTGAAATCCACTTGGTGGCCAATCAAAACAGTGTCCCTAGGGCTCAGCGTTGAGGCCTATTCTCTTTAGCATCATTATCAATGATCTGAACGAGGGGATCGAGTGCATCGTCAGTGAGGTTGCAGATGGCACCAAGTTGAGAATAGTGAAGCTCTACAGAGAGATCTGCACAGTCTGGATCAATGGGCCAAGGCCAGTTGTATGATGCTCAACCAAGGCCAAGTGCTTGGTCCTGCATTTGGGTCATGACAACCCTATGCAGCACTATAGGCTTGGGGGAACAGCAGCAGAAAAGCTACCTTGTGGGAAAAGGACCTGGAGGCATTGGTCAGTGGCTGACTCAATATGAGCCGGCTGGGTGGCCAAGGATAACAGCATCCTGGCTTGGTTTAGAAATAACTGTGGCCAGCAGGAGTAGAGAAGTGATTGTCCCCCTGTACTCAGCACAGGTGAGACTGCCCATGTTCAGTTGTGGGATTCTCACTCCATGAAGAAAACTGAAGTTGCCAGAGTGTGTCCAGAGAAGGGAAGCAAAGCTGAAGAGTCTAGACCACAAGTCTTCTGAGGAAACTGGGTTTGTTTAGCCTGGGAAAAAAAGTCTGTGGGAAGACCTTATTGTTCTGTACAATTACCTGAAAGAAGGTTGTAGCTAGGTGGGTTTCAATCTTTACTTTCAAGTAACAAGCAATAGGACAGGAGGAGATTGGCTCAAGTTGCACCAAGGGAGGTTTAGTATTGAATATTAGGAATAATTTCTCCACCAAAATGGTTACAAAACATTGGAACAGGCTACCTTGGGCAGTGGCAGAGTCGCCAGACAGGTACTTAAATGACATATAGATGGGTAGATACTTTTTTCCCTGTAAATACGAAGACTGCACAGCTCCCCAGGAAGAAATATGGGTTGTACAGGGATTACTTGTGCGGTATTTTCTTTTTCAAAGGTGTTTTTATTTCTTCAAACACAAGTTTATGAAGTTAAAAAAATACATCAGCTGGTTTTATCACTGTATTTTTTTTCAGTTTTCTGAGGCCAAAATAATGTAATGAAAATCGTATGCTAAAGATGCACCAAGACACTTAAGCTCACTGGGCCATAGGCTCAATGCAGTCACGTGCTTTTACAAAATGTGCCAACAGCCTCTATTTTGAATGGGCCATTAAAGTAAAAGCTGCTATTGAAAAGAATCTGATATAACATCTTAAACATCTATATTACATATTAGACCAGAGATTTTACTGAACTAGAATCATAGAAACATTAGGGATCAGAAGGGACCTCAAAAGATCATCTAGTCCAATCCCTCTGCCACAGCAGGATCACCTAGACCAAGGAACACATCCAGGCAGGTCTGGAATGTCTCCAGAGAAGGAGACTCCACAACCCCCCTGGACAGCCTGTTCCAGTGCTCCATTACGTAGTTGAATAAAATGGTTGTGTTTAGAATTGTATTTCAAAACTTGCCCTGATGAAGCATCCAGCTTAGTCCCTAGCAAATTGCACCAGCAAATACAATGCTTAAAAAATTGCAGTTTACTGCACTTGTTTAGTATTAGCCCTCAGTTCTTCAATTTTGTCACTTAGGTAGACTTCTGGTCCTTCTCAAAGTTTCAGTCTCTGTGTAGATACTGAAAAGTCACAGTCAACTTCTTACAGAAGAACAGAGAGGTGGATGTTACCAGGGACCCCTGGAGATCATCACGTCCAAGGCTGCTGCTCAAGGCAGGGCCGCGTAGAACCAGTTGTCTTGTCCTGTCACAGTTCTGTCACTTTAGACTCTGACTCGTTCTTTACTTCTCACCACAACCACCAGGTTTTTAAAAACAATGTTATGATGTTCCAGTAATTCCTCCCTGTGATCTGAACTTCTCTTTAAAATCTGTTTCTTCCCCTTTAGTAACTACCACTTGGCTGCTTTCATTTCAGATGAATTCAGTCCCATTTACAGAGGGATGTTTGTTACCTTGTCAGCTCCTGCGTTGTAGCAGTGGGTTGACCTCTTTACAGTCTGCCAGCCTTCCGTCTGCTTTGGTACATCGTCACACATTACATTTTTTCTGTGTTTGAGATTTGCTGAAGGGGTTCAAGTGGAGGAACACAGCAAACGTGCTTGCACAGGGCAGACTTGCTTTTGCTCCTGCTCTGTTTTACAATGTAGTAAAAGGGAATGCGATCACAGCAGCAGAAGGCATGCTGTTTGGATGACCTAAATTGGTCAGGAATGTGAACATTTGTGAGAATTTGCTTACTACTTTCATTTGGCATTTCTACACCAAGAGTAGATTTTACTTGCAAGATCTGGCAAAGGGATGGTTACTACTTATTACAGCTTTGTTACTCACAAGAGAGATTAAGATAGAAATTAATTGACAGTCTACCCACAGTTGCACTTTACAATTCATAATGCAGTGCATGAACAGGAACAGTCTATTCTATAAACTTGCTATGTTCCACAGATGTATGGATCTCAAATAGACAGGCCAGTGACTCAAGGCAGTCCTGCTAAAGGATGCTGTAGTCATGGCTTACAAAAGCCCACTAAAGTCACGACCAAAAATATGAGTCACTTCAGTGTGAGCACCGTGCCGTTCATCTATGCACTGGGCTTTTATCTGATTGCTTTCCTGATGGTGGGAACTTGAAAAGTGTCTTGGTCCCTGTGACAACTGAGCTGCTAGTGTGCAACCTTAGGTTGTTGAACTCAGCCTGAACCTGATTTATTTTTATTCCAGCAGAGAGGATCCATGCTGTCCTTCTGACACCAGATCTGGGTAAGTAGATGCACTCCATGTGATCATATTCTTTTTATTGCAGGAGACAACAGCAGACTCCAGTGCTTTGCCTCAGTACTCTGTTTCTATATATACTACTGTGAGGCATGGATATGCTTAGAGAGGCATGTGAGAAAAGGATCGCATAGCTTGAGGTAAGTGTGTGGGAGTGAATTATTCTCAAATAGAGAGAAGAGTCCACAGGAGGTCACAGCTGGGCACTGTTGGCAGGTCTTAGTTCCAAAAAAATTGCATGAGTTGCATACAGTCTCTTATGCTACGTGCCGTAACAACAAGGATACTGGGTTCCTAAACTGCCCAACATTTTGATTCAACCATAAATAAAAAGCAGATTTTACAGGCAGGTCTCTTTTGTGTATAAGTAGAGGACAGATACTGTTTCCAGCCCTTCTCCAAACTTGAGTGAAAACCTGATCTTGGTTCAGATCCAGGGGCTTTGTTCTCCTTGCATTTCCTTCGTGCTAAGGAAGACATAACAGGCAGCTGGGAAGCCTGCTCACTGGGATTTGAGCTGATGTTGTGTAGCTGCTGTCTTGGTTTTCATTTAGAGCAAAATCTGAAGGGAAGGAAAGAGACAACTCTTGCTCTCCTGAAAACAGCAGGACAAGATTCATGGTGGCTGTATCTTGACAAAATGAATGAATTAAACCTTCTTGGAGGTCATTATAAAGCCCAACAGGAAGTGCTGCAATGCTGCTCATTTAGTAGCTACCAGGAAAGCCCTTACTGTCAGTTGCGATGTTCTTCAATTAGACATGCAACTTAGCCAGAGGAGCTCTCTTTACTTCCCAGCTGACTCCCATGACTTGCCAGGTTGGCTCTAGCAGCTAAGCTTCACCCAGGCATGCAAGTAGTAACATAAACTACTGAATTTAATGCTAGTATTGGAAGGGTGGAAACTCATAAGGTAAGGAGTGTAATAGAAGGGAAGGATGTGTCAGCTCTCCTGCTTCAGTCCTTCAACAGGGGCTGCTACATACTCCTGGGAGATGCTCATTATTTTTATTTTACCTCCCCAGTTTCTTTCCTCAGAGTTTGCAGAACTCCTGACACGTAATTTCCCTAGACAATCTCCCTAGTGACATTTGTTAACAGGGATAAAATGACAAGGAAGGAAGGACAAAGGAGAAATGCACAGCATCCAGGATCAATTCAGTGATAGGAACTGAGCACAACCAGGTAAGAAAGCAAGAGCTATAAACACAAAAGCTGATCTCCAGAGTGTTTTGTTCAAGCCTGAATGATTTCTATGTTTTTTTTAACACCTCCCTGAGTAGCTTCTGTATTTTTCTTTCATGGTTTCTTTTATAACATCCCAGAAGGGAGACTTCAGTTTTGCTGTTAGTTTCTTAAGATGCTGGACTACAGTCAATCCTCATCTAGTCAAATCAATAGAAGTTAATCCTTATCTTGGCTTTCTCTGTACGTGCATCATTTTTTGCTGCTGTGCATAACAGGTTTACTGATGTTTGTCCCACTTTAAGAAAATAATTTGAGTCAGTTTATGTATGCATACGGCAGAAATCTCCACGTCTTCTGATGGCCTCAGGACTCAATTCCTTTAGAACTAGTATGTGCTGCAGTAAAATAAATCCATCTTTGAAAGGAATAGAAATGGAGCTGGATTTATTTGGTCATGGTTCAACCTTGTTAATAGCACAATACAGCCCTTCTTTCCAGAGCTGACTGATATCCACATAATATGAAGCAGCCTTTGCAGAGCCGGATGAGCAGCAACACAGTGGTATCAGGTAGTCTTGACAGGGTTTGCTAACAAGGAAAGATATAAAACCATTGGGAAAGAAATTCATGGCAAAGGAAAAGCTGCAAAGAGATCAGAGGGAAAATAGATGAAGATAAGTGTAACCAGAAACACCTGCAAAATTGTACAGATGCTATTAAAAGGAGAAAGATTTTTTAAAAGGAAGGCAAGGAAGGACAAAGATAGCATGAAAAAAATGGCAAGTTAGCAAAGGGTAGACTAAATTAGCTGTGTACACACACAGCTAGAGGAAAGGAGCAGAATGCAATGTTCTTTCTGTCCACAGTCTGTCCACAGTATTACAGCAGCACACATAGATCAAAAATTTGGACTAGATACAGAAAGTGCAAAGGGAATAAAAGGTGACGGGAGCAGAAATTGATTTTATAGCTGAGCTTCTATAAACTCAGCAACTTTCTCCATATGATCTAGTAATTGCTATCTGCAGAAAATGGCCCAAGGTGAACCTCAATTATCTGAAGCATAAATGATTCACTTGGCTTTGGGGAGAGAGGGTCAGTTGCTGAGATCACACTGGAAAGCTGTGAGGTTTTTTTATTTACAGTCAAATAATTCAGTCTACAATGTTTGAATTGTGCTTAAACTTTTCTCATGACTCCAGCAAAGCTCACAGCTAATTTCATAGTCCATTACAGACAGCTTGGCAAACATTTATCAGTTATTCTAAGCATGGAACAAAATCTAGTCAGCAATAATGAGAAAAGTACGAAGACTGGTGAAAACCAGTTGTGTGTATTACCAGGAAACTGCAAGGTATAATCAATAGCTACTTTTTCATTAACGATGTGATGAAGTTAAGAATGTAAATGCCAATAGTAATCTATTTTTGGAAAAAAAAAATCCAGCAGGCTGAAATACAAGAAAAAAATTTGCGCGACTAATTTTAGCAATCGTGCCATGTCTGAGCATTAGAGCAAGGTCTGTTCTCTATTGCAGAAACTGAAACCCTGACCGAGTACCATACAGTCAGTGGTAACAGCTGCTTCTCGGTGCATTTGAGATGACGGCTGCTGACTTGTGCAGTAGAAATTACAATATTTATATCAGCTGGAAGCATCCCAGCCACTATAGCTTGTTTGGAGCTCTATATAATTGCAAATAATTACAGGGTGCTTTATTAAGAGGGAATGGCCTCAAGTTGCACCAGGTTAAGTTTAGATTAGGGATTAGGAAAGACTTCTTTATTGAACGGGTTGTCGAGAGAGGTGGTTGAATTGACATCCCTGTTTGTGTTTAAAAGCCATATAGACGTGGATCTTAGGCACATGGTTTAGCGGTGGACTTTGTAGTTATGTTAATGGTTGAACTTGTTGATCTTAAAGGTCTTTTCCAACCTAAATGATTTGATGATTGATGTAATTAATGTTAATTACATGTAATTGATGTTCATAAATAGAGAATAAAGAAGAGCCTGTTTTTCAAATATTTGAAAATTCTGAGCCTGCACGTAGGTGACACCGCTGAACAGCAGAAACAGGTTATTATTATATTATTTCAACATAATTTTACCACACAGTAGCTGAATTATGCACCTGCAAGTGCCAGGTAAGTATGGCAGCAAATTCCCTGTTTCTGGGTTCTGATAGATATTCAGGTGTGCATTTAGATTCATACATATGGGCATGTAAGCTATTGGTCTCAGAGTATTTGGAGTGTGTTTTTTACCACGGCATTTAAAAACAGAGAAGAAAGAAATCCAAACTATGGTGCTTTTATATGTTCTAACCTGAGCAGTTATTAAGGACAAACATTTCAGCTAGCCTACAGGTTGCTAAACACTGCAGATGACTATCCAAAGGGAAACCTCAGATCCAGAATTCCACAAAGTAGCATCATATTAAAGGAGAGGGAAAGAGAATGAACGCCTTATTTCAAAATTCTTCAGGGAAAAGCTGTGCCCCTCCTGTTGCTGTTGAGAGAGCTATTACTGTTCCTTTTGCTTTACATGCCCATGAAAAAGTCTTGAGAAGCAAAGTATAGTATCTATAGCTGGAAGGAAAAAGCCTGTGTCAAGGGGCTGTTTGCTGAAGTATGTTCTATAGACATATAGATATATAGACATATTGCAAGCTGGAACATAGGAGGTTCCATATCAACATCAGAAGAAACTTCTTCCTGATAAGGGACTGGAACAGGCTGCCCAGGGAGGTTGTGGAGTCTCCTTCTCTGGAGGCGTTCAAGACCCACCTGGGTAACTTGGTCTAGGTAGTCCTGCTGTGGCAGGGGGATTGGACTAGACGATTTTTTGAGGTCCCTTCCAATCCCTAATGATTCTATGATATTGCATGGCAACATTTTTGTTCTGAAGGAAATGGAATATCTACTTTGTTTTACTCTGTAATGTTGATGCCAGAACTGATAATGTCCAGGGAAAATACCAACAACTGCAGCTGCAAAAGCACCTACCCTGTACGTGTTACTCATAAGAGGATTCAGCCCAATTTTATCCATCACATACCAGAATGATTAATAAATTGGGGTTTTTATTATTTTTTTTAAGCAGACAGATGGAGATGATCGCTCAGCCTGAAGAGAGTTTAATGTAGAATTGTTTCTACGTAAGAGTGTTATTTAGTTTATTTGTCTATATTTTCGTACATAATTGTGCCATAACAGCAGCTCTTTAGTACAGGTCACATGGAAGTTTTATTGTTTCTCCAAGCTCTTTGGAGCACTGACAGTACCCAAAGATCAAGCCTTTCCAGACATGGTTGAATGTGGATAGACTGCATGCAAGAAGCAGGCTTAGTATTAAATGAGAACAACCCTCTGTTGATTAGCCACCATTGTAGCAGTGTTTACAAGGGATTTCTCTCTTGAAAAACAAAACTGTATGGTAACCATAAAATCTGTTATGAGCTATATTAAATAAAAGCACACTTTAGAAAAACCACTACCTTTAGAGCGATCATAAATATTTATAGCAGGCAGACCATAAACAGCACCTTAGAGACTACGCTCTGTTTATGTAAAACCCTCTTAATTTAGAAAATATTAATTTTATAGACTAAGGCACTCATAGCCAACAAACATATATTTGAGAAAACCACCATGCAGACTCCCATGGCTGAAGCTTCCCCATTTGTACAGCATTCAGCTTTTGTTTCTGAGTTGAGCTAGTCATAACATTGCCTGATGTATTTGTGGGGTTTTTTATAACTGTGCTGGAAAGTTTGCTCAGACTAAAACTTTAATGCTGGAAGCATATAGTCAGGTCCTTTCAATCCTGATCTAAAACGCACAAAGGGTTTCTGCATGAGAACAAGAGCCCACCAGCAGCACAAGGTTTCAGTCTTCAAGCGGTAGACCACAGGCAGCATGCATGGTTGTGTGGTTATCACACCGGAACTCACATCCTTCTGAGCTGCTGCTGCAAATTACTTATTAACAGTAGTTAAAGAATTTGAATTGTACTTGATTCAAAAGCACTTTTGTAGCTAAACTAATTGGTCTGGGATTATTCCAGCCTGGACTGATGTAAATTGAACCCAGCAAAGAATAAGTCTGTTTTGCAGCTGGATGAGTGTCCTGCTCCTGTCACTGTCTGGTCACACAGACCCAAGAGAAGAGAGGAAACATATAGGCAAAAATAGAGGGCAAGTGTGGTGACGCCTTGCATTTGGATTGGCTTAGAGCTGTTGAGAAACCATTGTCCTAGGAATTATTTCTCCAGAAGTGTTTTAAAACAATTTGATCTTGGTCTTAAGTCACAAAAGTCTTATTTTCTGCCCAGGAGAGATTATTATCTCTGGAAATATGTCTGCCATCCATGGGTTATAATTACAGCTGGAGACTATTTTCAGATGTTCATAACCCAAAAGGACCTAATTAAATGTTAGTTCTGTACACTGACTGTATATAGAAGAAAATCATGCTGCTGAAAGTCCTTTTATTTCCTTCACAGATTGCAATGGAATGTGCAGCAGTGTTGTCCACTTAATTCACAGAGTAGACTGTCCCTTTTTAATAAAAAGGAAGGGCTACCCATTTGCCTCATCTATGAGCAAGTTCAAAGCTGGGGTAAGGGAAATAAAGGAGAAGCTGAGTTTCAGAATTGGCACTCAAGTCATTAGCTGTAATGACACAGGATTCCCATTATAATGAAGGTGTACTCCCCAAATTTGAGCCCTGGTGCCTGAAATGAAATCAGCTACAGGCATGACATGAGGAACAGCAGCTGAGGGTTCTGGGTGCACAAACACCGTTGCTGCATCTAGGTTTAGTGACAGATTATGGGAAAGGACAACTCTCCTAGAAGGATTTTTAAGCTTGCGTGGTGAGTGCAAACGGTAACCAAGCTACAATAAAATCTGCATTTCCTCTTTAAATCCTAAAATTCTGATACCAAGATTGTCCTTGTCATGTCCTCTGCCTGAGTATTATAGTAGTTTAACAATGTTCTTAGCAAATTTACTTACTTAACCCAAATAAAGCCAAACTCCCAGCCATGTTGGGTTTGGTGGTTTGCTGAATCTTTTTTTATCAGAATGTTTGTTTTGGTGCTTTGCCCATCTGCTAGACCTCTCATTACTTTTTAACTTTATTACTCATTTGTTGCTGCTCTGTGGTTGCTCTGAGCATGAATTGAACATTGAATGATTCTGACTGCAGTTTTCCAAAACATAATCTGTTTTTTCTAAACATAACAGGATAAATTCAAGCCACTATTCAAAGAACTACCTAGAAAAATGTTTCTCAAGAAGGGATGCGGTCAGCACATGCCCTACAAAAGTACTTCCCTGAATGCTGCTTGTCTCACTGGCCTTTTCTTCATTTTCTCTATAGAGACCATGTGTTTCTTAAAGCCTAGAATGTGGCCTTCACACCAATTCCTTCCCTTATTAAAAGGAAGAAACTCCTCCAGAACTCAAAAAAAAAAAAAGTGCATCTGCGATTCAAAGCATGGGAGAGGGAGGGGTTGGATGGGGGTGCACTGAGCTTAGAGTTGTTGCTCTCTGGGCAACCTATTCAACTGTTTTACCATGCTCATCCTAAAAAATGTCTTCCTTTTAACCAGTCTCTATCTACACTCTTTTAATTTGAAATTATCACTCCTTGCCCTATCACAGCAGGCCCTACTAAAATGTTTGTCCCCATCTTTCATATAGGCTCCTTTAAGGCTCCCAGGAGCCTTTTCTTCTCCAGGCTGAAGAACCCCAACATCTTTAGCCTTTCCTCATAGGATAGGTGTTCCAGCCCTCTGATTATTTTTGTGGCCCTACACCCCCACATCAAGTCCTCATAACTGACAGTCCTTGTATGTCAGCTGTGCAATCCCAACTCACATTGGTAAGATGAGTACTAGGATGGGTGCTACTGTGCCTGCTGCTGTAAGGAAAGGTTGCATTAATGCCAGTTGTCCTCTATTTGAGGTCCTCTAACTTGTATTATCCCAAGAAACATGGAAAACCTGGGGACTGTCTGTAGAAATCAGGCTTGCTTTTGCCTTTTCTTTTTGAGAGAGAGAGGGTTCTGGCCTGTCTGTGGTTTGCAGGTTGATATCAAGCTGTTCTATTGAGCATAAAAGAGAGAAAAAGAATACCTTCTGGCAGCAGGAATATGAGCCTTTGGGTCAAGCTCTGGCACAGGTATGTAGAATTCTCCTTGGGGAAACCAAGCCCAGGACAGCGTTTTTAATGCAGCTCCCACTGAGCACAGCTGGTGGGCTGAACGAAGGGAAGAATGCCTGCCACTGCCCCTTCTGGCATTTGTCCTTGGCTCCTAAATTGCCTTTTTCTTTTTGATAAAAGTTCATTTAGCAGTTCTGAGAGGGAAGAGATATGATATTATGATATGATACGATATGATATGATGATATGATATATGATGTGATATGAAACCTAGAGTATAAAGGGCAGGCTGTGAGAGCTCATGTCCCAAAGATTTAAGGTCAGAAACACATCTGCCTTCTGACCCTGCAAGAAATTAAAAATGTGGTTCATTCTCATACTCTTCATAACTGTTCTTTTAATTGCACAATCTGACCCTGCAGAGCTTGGGAACCAGAGCATCTTTGTGTTATAAAGGGCCCTGGCAGAAGACCCACACCCCACACTTTCCATCCTCTGTTTGTGAAGCTTTATATAGCCATGGTGCCAAGCAGTCTGCCCATCTGCATTGATCCTGTAGTCCCATATATAAGGCTGTGTGACTCAGGAATAGTGAAAAATGTGATGAAAGTGCTTGGTGGACCAACTCTCTGTAACTTTAGGGCAGCCATTCTATTGCTTAAAACCACAATTAATGAAAGCGGCTACTTGCTTTGCTGAGGGGTTCTTACACTGGGGCCAGACCCAGAAGGTGCAAACCAGATTCGGCACACTTCTAGCTCCCCTCAGCCTCCCTAAAAGTCCCTGGGAAGCTACCTTGGGCATAGTCTTTGCCCAAGATACAATGTCTTCTTCCTTACTGACTCTGCTCTATGCTCATTGCTCAGTTATCCAGGATAATTGTGAGGTGGGATAACCTGGGTAAAGCAAAAGACTCATTGTATAAACTTATGTAAATGAGGTTATGAGAACATCCTGACTGTGTTCACCTTTGCCATCAGCTGTCTAAAGACAAGCTTTAACTAAAAGTAGGTGAAGTTGTGTCTGAGTTGAGCATAAAACAAGTTCTGTTATGAGTTCCATAATAGACACATCAGCAGAAGGTAGGGCCTGATCACTCCACAGCGTGAGGAAGTGTATGTACCTTTTGGATTATATCTGCCTCAAAGCTGCTTCAGATGTGAGAAACCGCAGCAACTGAGTTCCTACTTCCAACTCATTCCTAATGCGGACAAGTGGAATCATGCTCCCTGGATGGCTTCAGGAATCACTTGTGTGTTTTACCCAACAGCAAACAAGAAATATTTAAGTGTTCTTAGGGCAAAATATATATATATATATATATATATATATACACACACACATATTACTGTACTATATGCAAGGAAACTTTATGTCTGTGATGCATAGTGGAATACCTAGAAAGTGGTATTGCCAAGCACTTCCTATCAGATGCAGAGGGAACACTAACTCATGGACAGGACACTCCCCTAGGAGACATTAGTTTTTAATTTCTCAGATGTGAAAGGGAATCAAATTGGATGGTCTGCATTGGGGTTAAGGTAGCGAGTGACAATCTGGCACAGAAATTGCTGAGACACCAGTGGCCTCAGGAGTTCCCACAGCCTGAGCTTCACCACTCTGTTTGGTCTCAGTGAAGATTATTTAAGGAATTGATTAGGAAAGTTCCTTGGGAGGCAGCCCTTCACAAAAAAGGGGTTCAGGAGAGCTGGGTATACTTCAGGAATGTATTATTGAAAGCACAAAACCAGGCTGTCCCTGTGTGTTGCAAAATGAGCCGTAGAGGAAAAAGATCGGCCTGGATGAGTAAGGAAATTCTGAAAAACCTAAGAGAAAAAGGGCCAGGTCACTCGAGTCATGTATCGAGGAGTTGTCAGGTTGTGTAGGAGGAAAATTAGGGAGGCTAAAGCCCAACTCGAACTCAGGCTGGCCACCACTGTTAAGGACAATATGAAGAGCTTTTACAAATATATCAATGAAAAAAAAAAGGAGTAGTAATAACCTCCNTAGTAATAACCTCCACTCCTTACTGGACATGGAGGGAAATTTAGTAACTAGAGATGAGGATAAGGCAGAGGTACTTAATGCCTCCTTTGCCTCTGTCTTTAACAACAGGGTAGATTGTCTTCAGGATGACTACTTACCTAAACTGGTAGATGGGGCTAGGTTACAGTGTAGTTCCCGTTATCCAGCAGGTACTAGTTAGAGACCTGCTC
>VZRI01011101.1:183896-301520 GCA_013397515.1 Upupa epops | reverse complement strand
TTAAGAAGAGTATAGGGATTTAGCTAGGTTTAGTAGAAAGAACATTGCAGGTAAAAACGCTTGGCTAGGACTCATCTCTTGCAGTGTTGGCCAGGCTAATTAAAAGTGGTTTTAAAATATATTAACAACAAAAAAAGAACCAGGGAGAGTCTCCATACTTTATTGGACACAAGGGGAAACATCGTTATCAAGGACGAGGAAAAGGCTGAGGTACTTAATGCCTTCTTTGCCTCAGTCTCTAGTAGTTATACTAGTTATCCTCATGGTAGTCAGTGCCCTGAGCTGGAAGACAGGCTTGGAGATCAGTACAGTCCCATCATAATCCAAGAAAAAGTACTGTATGACCTACTAAGCTAATTGGACACCCATCACTCTATGGGGCCAGATGAGATCCCCTCAAGAGTGCTGAGGCAGCAGAACTCACCAAGGCTCTCTCCACTATTTAACAGCAGTCCTGGTTAGTGGGGAAGGTCCTGGATGACAAGAAGTTTGCCAATGTGACCACCATCTACAGGAAGGGCAGAAGGGAGGATCTGGGAAACTACAGGTCTGTCAGCCTGACCTCGGTACCAGGGAAGATTGTAGAACAATCTTGGGGGTGATCATGCAGGACAACAGGGGCCTCAGGCCCAGCCAACATGGGTTCATGAAGGACAAGCCCTGTTTAACCAACCTGACCTCCTTCTATGATTAGGTGACCCTGCCTAGTGGAGGAAGGAAAAGCAGTGGATGTTGTCCACCTGGACCCTAGTCAGGCATTCAATACCGTTTTCCACTGCATTCTGCTGGAGAAGCTGGCAGCTCACAGCTTAGACAGGTGGACTCTGCTGATAAAAACTGGCTGGCTGGGTGAACCCAGAGAGTTGTGGTGAATGAGGTTAAATCAGGAGAGCACACCTTGAGTACTGTGCCCAGTGCTGGGTGCCACAGTATAAGGAGGACATTGAAATGGTGGAGCAGGGCCAAAGAAGGGCAATGAGGCTGAGGAGAGGTCTGGAAAACAGGCCCTACAAAGAACAGCTATGTGAACTGGGGTGGTTTAATCTAGAGAAGAGGAGCCTGAGAGGAAACCTTGTTACTCTCTACAACTACCTGAAAGGAGGTTGTAGCTAGGTTGGTGCTGGTCTCTTCCTCCAAATTACTAATGATAGGGTGAGAGAAAATGGCCTCCAGCTGCATCAGGAGAGGTTTAGATTGGATGTTAGGAAGATGTTCTCTACTAAGACAGTGGGTGGGCACTGGAACAGGCTGCCCAAGGAGGTGGTGAAATCACCATCCCTGGAGGTGTTTAAAAAATGAATAGACAAAGCACTTGAGGCCATGGCCTAGGGGAAAAAACTAGGGACTTGATGATCCTGGAGGTCCTTTCTAGCCATAATAATTCTATGATTAATTGGGAGATTAACCTTGAAAGGCAACATCTACAGGAAACTACACATCTGTATATTTTCTTTAAATTAAAATGCTCCATCAATCTTTTGAAGCCACTGCTTGCCTTTTCTTTTTTGGGGTTTTTTTTAAAGATACTGCATGATTTAGTTTTAGAATCACAGAACTGCTTGGGTTGGAAACTGCACTTAAAATCATCAAGCCCAACTGCTAACCCTAACTGCCCAACTGCCAGATCACCACTAAACCTTTTATGTCAGCACCACATCTACATGTATTCTAAATACCCTCTGGAGATGGTGACTCTGTCACTTCCCTGGAGAGATAGTTCCAATACTTACCAACCCTTTTGGTAAAGAAGTTTCTCCTAATTACCAGCCTAAATCTCTCCTGGCACAACTGAAGGCCATTTCCTCTTGTCCTATTATTTGTTATACTTGGGAGAAAAAACTCAACTTCACTACAACCTGGGTAGTTACAGAGAGAGGTGAGGTCTCCCCTCACCCTCCTTTAATCAGATTGAACAACTACAGTTCCCTGAGCTGCTCTTCTTAACACTTGTGCTCTAGTCCTTTCAACCAGCTTTGTTGCCCTTCTCTGGACACACTCCAGCACCTCAATGTCCTACTTATATCGACATGAACAAATCTGAACACAGTACTCAAGGTGTGACCTCACTAGTGCAGGGGGACAATTGCTTCCCCACATCTGCTGGCCACACTGTTTTTCTGGTACGAGCCAGGATGCCATCAGTCTGTTTCTACTTTGCACAGTCTGCTGACAAAAAAGCTTGTAGTGGAGGCAAGTACCTATATATGCTGAAGAACTCTCTACTAACACAGTAGATCTAAAAATACCATTATTATAAAAAGTACAGGTCTCCAACATCTTGATGGACTCAGTGGCCTTCTCTCCGTACTCCCAGACACTCAGCAATCATTGGATGGTTTTGCTGGCTTTAGAGGTATCAGGAATTCGTCCTGGTAAAGAGTGATTTTGAGTAGAAGAAGTGACTTTTCTCTCTTCTGTGATTTCATAATCATAAAGCCTTGTGATGAATCAAGCCATAGTCTTTTCAAAACTCAAAAAAGACTGCATCTATCATCAGCAGAGAAAATCTAGAAGACAGGGTATGGGCCCCACTTCTGCAATGTCCAGTGAATTTCCAGCCTGCCTTCGGAGAGGGTGGAAGGAGTCGTCTCGGCGGGGTTTTTAAACTGAGCCGGAGCAACCCGACTTCATTTCCCAGCCTGCCTGCGGAGCGGCCGGAAGGAGGAGTCTCGGCGGGGCTTGGCTTCCAATAATTAAGGCTATGGGCTTCTAGGGAGCACGGCCATCAGGAGTGGGCAAACAGGATCGTAACTGATTATAGAGAGGCAGTTTGTGCGGCAGGGCAAGCAGGCAGGGCTACAGACGCTCTTTCGTTTGTTAGGTGGAGTTTACTTCTTGCTTCTTGCTCCCAATCTATCATCTACTATCCCTTCCCTTGTTACTAATGGNTTTAAAAGTCATGCAGATACAGAGCTTAGGAATGCGGTTTATCAGTGGGCTGGATGGCTTTAAGTTAATGATTGGACTCTATGATCTTAAAGGTCTTTTCCAACCTAAACTTTTCTATGATTCTATGAAATATCAAGTATGTCTTAGGAAAACATATTGCATCACCATAGTTAATATTTCAAATTTACAGAGGTTGGAAAATAAGGCAAATGCACAAAATGCAAAAATAAATCAACTATGCATTATAAATTATTAATCATTCTCATACAGCCATCCTAATAATTAGTGAAGACATGGTATGACATCACTTTGCTTTAGCACAACCAAATCTTATTTTCTTACTTTAAAAATCTAGTGCATATGCTATGGAGTAGCAAGGTAATACCTGCCATAACACCTCTTGATTTCCATGAGTTATTTAACAGGTAACTCTGGATGCACAGTGTTTCATGGTCAAGTATTGCAAAATGATCTAATTTTCTCAGAGGCAATACATTAGCCAAGCATCATCATATCTTCTGCTCACATTCAGGTACTTGAAGACATCTCTGTCCCTCACAGTTCCTCTAAAAGTAGTACTTTTTCTCAGGTACCCAGAACAAATTTGCTATTACTGACAACAGTAGCATTGGTAACAGCTGCATAAACAAAGTGTACCCAATTGTTACCATTACCTTCTTACACAAGACTTACTGTCTTTACTACAGTTTACGTTCCATCTTACAGCAATGTGCAAACTGTCAGTGGAACAGCAAGATTTGTTCAACAGGTGCACACAACAGAAACATTTCTTGGTAGAGCTGTTGTAACGTTCATCCCATGAAACAGCTGCAGCACCATTAAAAAGCACGCAGTATTTTTTTCTGTGGCAGAACTTTTATTCGGAGGGAAATTATAACTTCTGCATTTACATGGCACAAATTATATACAGTACACTTTCCATGGTAAGAATTATGATGCTGTTCACAGAAAGGTATCAAATTTGAGATAAATAATGCATAAGCTAAAATATACAAACCAGGGGTGAAGGTGAAACTATTGGCCATTTTTATTATCTATAGAAGAATTTCAAGGAATAGAGTTAATTCCATGTTCAAAAATTTTTAACAAACTTCTAGTAAAGTTAATTGAAATATTTATAATACTATTCAGTTGTTGCACAGTATTTCCAATATACAATAAAGAAGATGCACAGAACACAACACTTAATATGAAAAAAAACCTATTGCACCCACAATTTAAAGGTGTTGTTGCCTTCTGGATGCTGCACTACCTTATTTATATAAACATTTACAACACTTCAGTAAACACAAAGGTTCTAAATGCAGTGCAGCATTATGGGGGGCCACTTTCAGCTCTTAAAATAAATGTTAAATGCCCATTTACTGTGCCATTTATTTCTAAGATGATGGTTTAAGCTGTAACCCTTAGTTCACACTGTGGAGGAACAAACACACTTTCTTCATGTTCAGAAGATTACCATCCCTCTGCCTATATACTCTGTATTCTGAGAACTAAACTGTCCTTGGCTTCATTGTCATTTTGGTGATTTGCCTCAGTGCTTGTGACAACTGTCCCTTTTATTAGTTTTTTTAATGCCCTGTTAAGTAGTCCTGTGTAGAATCTGAAGCAAAAGAATCTGCATCTTCATTATCAGAATCATCACTACTGTCATCAGCTGCTGGCTCCCCTGTCAGTGCTATCCGGGCATAATCATCAGTATCTATAGATTTGCAGAAGTGAATGGCATACTTCAGTTTTTCCTCCAGTACTTGCTTACAGGAATACCTGGGCAGCTTCAGGAGAAAGAAGCACGTGTATGACTCAGGAAGGAAGTGGTCTGGAGGATTGTATTTATCCAATACCTGTTGAAAACAAGAGACACAAATGTTAAAATAATACTTGAGATTTTTTTAACAGCATGATGAAGATTCTTAAAAGAACAATAAAAAGACCAAACCGATTTTCCCTATACTAAGTAAAATAAATAAAACCAGGTATATGAGAGCCTCTTTGATTAGGAGTATGTGGTCCAGAATAATGTAAAGATTACTTCAGCAAATACAAAAATACTACTTGAGGTTGTGGGTTTTTAATTTACCTGAAGTTAAGAACTGAGCTGAATGAAATGGTAAGCAAATGCTAGCAAAACCAGCTGATAACTGACACTGAAAAACTATCACAATCCAAAGACCCAAACAGCTGAAAAAAGAAACTAATATCCACTTCCCCAAGTCAAGAGAGAAAAATATTACATCTTCGTTGCAGTGTTGAATCTAGAATATTATGTTGCATAACAATCTGTCCTATTGTTATGTCATGTTATTACTTCTCCAACTACTGGATTTTTAAAAGAAAACCCCCCACATCCCATCCCCCTTACCTGAATAACGAAGTCCCTCCCTCTAAAGTCTGCAATAGTCCTGGGCAGTCTTGTTCTGCCCCACACAAAACGCAGGAAGAGAGATCGCTCTGTATTGGAGAAGGACTCCATCACTTCCCAGAACCACTGTATCAAGGAAGCTGTTGGTTCAATGCCTTTGTAAGTTGCCACAGATTTCAGAAGGTGAAGTGGAATATCTGGGCTTCCACATACCTGAAAAAATAACATACAGTGAATAGGCTACAAAAATCTGATCAAGTCAGTTACAGGTAGTTCTATTTGCTTCTTTCAATAGTAATTCATTACTTCTCCTATGAGGACAGGCTGAGGGATTTGGAATTGCTCAGCCTGAAGGAGAGGGCTCCGAGGGGCCTTAGAGCAACCTTCCAATACCTGAAGGGGGCCTATAGGAAAGCTGGAGAGTGACTTTTTCAGAGGGACTCCAGTGATAGGCCAAGGGGGGATAGTCTGAAACTGAAAGAGGTTTAGACATGAGGAAAATTCAGATCTTGGGAAAAAAATCCTCACTATGGGTATGGTGTGGCACTGAAACAGGTCAGAGAACTTGCTGATGTACCCTCGCTGGAAGGGCAAGACTGGATAGGGCTCTGGACAACCTTGTCTAGTGAAAGGTGTCCCTGTCCATAGCAGGGGGATTGGAAATAGTTGATCTTCAATGTCCTTCTTAAACTAAACCATTCTGTGATTCTGTGATCACTTAGGATCACTACTCAGCTACACAAAAATATTCTTATTAACATCAAGAGGGCAATTACACATTTTAGCCTTTCCATGGACAAAATGTCTGCAATTAGAGTGATAACAATTGCAAAGAGTATTTAATGTGGGGCTTGGATTAGTAAGAAGTGAAGAATCTCAGTCCAAGTTAGTCTGATAAAGGTAGCAAAGCAGAAATTGATACCATAGTTTCCAGTTCATATCCTGTGAAGAGTGATAGTAGAGGAACTGGAACGACACGGGCCATTCCCTCACGAACAGCTGCAACTTGTTCATCAAATTCATGAAGTCTGCAGAGACATTTTCAGAGTTTTTGAGAAATTATTTAGATTAATTACTGTATTATCAAAGAAACTTTAACCACCCTGCTCAAGCCTCCAAGAAACACTAATAAGCATTTATCACACAAGATACGATACTTATAACCCTTTCTACACTAATTCACATTGCACAGCAAGCTCAGTATGGAGAGGTACCTCCCTATGTTCTATTTCCTTTATTATTCATGTGCTGCCCTTGGCAAGAACAAACTGATACCCCACTTAGAAACCACATGCTCAGGCCTTTTAACTGTAAAATGCTTTAGAATTCCTCATGTCCTTTGAGGACAGACCAAACTGGCAAGAGAATGAAACCATTTCTTCAAAGGAATGTAATGTTTTATACAGACATATCATTTATGCATTCCAAATGAAATTTCCCTCTACTACCAAAAGTATGTTTAAGTACTAGTTCATAATCATTTATAGAAGAAAAAAGAAAAACAAAGGCTGTAATTCAGAGTAGTTGCTGGCAGACGCTACAACTACAAACTAGTAAGCAAGTATACAGTGATGATACAATCTTGCTCAAGCACTAACACACTTCACCACAGTTAAGTGAATAAGACAACTATGAATCAGTTTCTCATCCAAATTACTTAAATTTCTAGACCCACTGTTTGACATTAACAAGATGCCTATGACTGCTACATAGATGTATTTGCCTAGGTTAGTTAACTGGTTGCTTAAGTAACCAAAAGCCTGCTTTCTCACACACTGAACAGTTATTTCCCACTAATTAATCTTTTGGCACCTGAACTTACTTATCTGCACACAGGTGTCAGACTTATTTTATGGTGTTCAAGAATGAACATTTTCTAACATATATTGCAATTCAGATACAGTAAGAATTCAGCTGGGACTGCTCTTGAGTGCAACTTACCATATGAAAAACTGTGGGAGCAATAATATTAATCCTAAGATCTCCACTGTAACCACATGCAAATAATAAAACACTTGTATACAAAAGTCATATATTGTTTAAAAGCTTTTACATATTTCTTAAAAAACAAATGCTTATTCATGTCAATAATTCGAATTACTTATTCAACAAACCTGTAGTTTATTGCCAGCCTCACATATTCAGCTCTATTATCCAGTGTAATATGGGTGTACTTGGAACTCAACTGAATATCTTGACCACTCGCATTAGGCACAGTGAATGGGAGGCTCATAGCTTCAAACTCTTCTGAGGTAGCCTCGTTGTCTCGAATGTACATAAGCCCAGGAATAAAATCTTTATCAACCTTTTGAAAATAAGCCAAGTTAAAGTGAGTGTACTAGCATTATACAACAGCATCTCTTGAGCAACAAAAGCAGTGCATCATGAGTCTACTAAGAGCCTTAGTAAATGTCTGATGACAATCCATCTAACTTAATTTCAAGATGCCTTAGTATTTTACATAAAATTTCATTATGCTGGGATGTAGGAGGGTACACGTGTTCCAGATTTCAGCCCTCCTAAGAAGTGCTTGTCAAGAAACTGTATTATGAAAGAAAACAGACTTGGAGCTTAAAAACATAATCATATCTATAAAGTCCAGTGCTGGTTTTGATACAAACGGAATCCCCTTACTGACAAGTAAATGACTCAATGCTTTTATATTAAGTATTTTTCTAAATGACAGTACCTAAGAAGGAATTCTTCATAACAAAGGCCTAACCTGCATTCCATTTTACTGATCTCTATATGTGAACACCAAGTATTTTCAGTAGTAGCTTGAACTCATTTTCTTTTACTTGGAAACAATGTAGGCGTATGCACCCAGTCAGCATCTTGGCAAAACAGACAGGAACAGCTACATAAAGCCGACTGGAAAGGAGTTCAACCACAAACATCTGTCTAATCAAACCCTTAAGAAAATCTGAGAATGCATGAGAATTCACCTGGCTTGTTGAACTACTTCTGAACTACTTAAATTTACAGTAATTGTTCTCACTGTTTTAACAGTGAGAACAAGACATCCTTATATACTGGCTCAAAACATGGAAGGCCCATCAAAATACAAGTATATAGAAACCAGGAAAGATAATCACTGGAGAAAAATTTATGCAAGAGTCTGCTCATCTTCTCAAGTAATATCCTACTCAGGAGCTTCATACTCACCTCACTGAGATCAGCAATTGTTAGGTTCATTCCTGCAAGCTGCTTCCACACTGGCTCAGCCAGGTTGAGGCTCAGAGGGCTACCAGTCCGGATAGCAATACCCAAAAGTACACCTGAAAGTTTAAACACACGATTTTAAATTCTGAGGGGTTAGATTTCTGACATTCTGAAAATGTAATGCAACTGGAATGTCACAATATTACTAAAGAAGTTACCAAGAAAACGAAACATGTTCATGTGCAAGAGTGACTTGGCAGCAGGATTTAGTAAGAAACAGTCTCTGTTTGCTCCAGATTCATCTCTTCCATTTGGTGTCACAATTAACAGAGGGGTCAGCCCATTCTGCAGCTCCTCACACATTTCTGCTATTGATTCACTGTAGCCTCCACCACAATCATCTACAGATTCACCTTGGAGAAGAAAAGAGGCTCAAAATCATATGTTCTTTCAAAAATAAAGGAATAATTGAAATAAACTGCATTTCCTACCACAAGGATTACCAAGTAAACAAAAGTTTACTGGAAGAACACCATGCCTGTTCATATGAAAAACCTTTATGCTTTATGTTTTATTTTATGCTTGAGTATCTCCAGTTCCTTGTAAATCATTATTTAGGAGATAACAGCAAATATTGACAGTGTCATAAATACCGTAATTATTTTAAGTATAACACAGAATCAAATAAAAGAGAGGCAGGAAAACAAAGTCAATGCAACATTATTCTTAAGTGGTATTTTAAAGCATTTGTATTTTATGTAACTCACAAACAGCAGACAGAGTAGCTCTTCAATTTAAAATATTTTTCATCAAAAGGCTCAGTAACATGTGAATTGTAAGAACAACCCCACCAGTAAAAGGAGCTATCCAGCACTAGTTACTGATAATACAAAGAGAAGGGTGGAGAATCTTCTTACCAACAAACTTGACTTTCCAAACACGATGAGGAAGCAGCAGGCTATCAGGGCTAAAGGAACTCATTTTAGCACACATTTGTCCAAACACTGACTTTGTACCATCAGGCCCAGCCAGTCCTCCTTTACTCCTGGAACGTTTTACCTACAGAGTAAGCACATCATAAAAGCCACAATAAGAACATACTTCAACTGTTGAGATGTATTTGACTTTAGATGCAAGTTTATAATTTAATACAGTACTGTGAATGTATCTGATACCACATAAGTTGTTCTCAAATACGAGGTACATCTGATCTGCTAGCGAGAGGTTTGGTAAGTAAAGCTGAACACTGGAGCCCTTTCTCCACATGTAACCGTTAATTGACTTTCTGTCTCAGACTTTGACTAGTACTTCTATTACACCTTCCCTGAACAAGGCCCAGGTACTGTTCTAGACCATTCTTAAAAAATACAGATAAAATTGCCCTGTTTGGTTTCTTCTGCTCTACATAGTCCTTTAACGATGTCCCAAACTGTCTCTGAATTCAAGCTTGCCCTCCATACTACACCTCAAAGCATAAAACATCTACCCTCAATTATGTGCTACAGAGATACCAGGCAAGCACTTGAGTGGATTGTGGTACAGCCACCATACTGTATTTCACAAATCTTGATCAAGAAAAATACATTAAAATACTGTGTCCTGCTATCACAAGGCTGCCAACAGAAAAGATCCAGAGCCAAACATTCTGTAACATGGATTTGATGTAACCTGGTCCATGTATAACTTGGCCTCAGGACAAAGGAGTGGTGCTTGGCTTCTACCCTGCAAGTTAGACAGCTGCTATGTCCAGTTCTGGTACTTCCAGAGAAAGTACTGAACAACTAAGCTGAGAAAATATGTTTAAAAACAAGTCAGAACATGGAAAAACCATCAAAATCAAAAATTCATCTAATAATTTTATGCAAAGAAATATGATTAACTGAATTTGTTTTGGTGTCAGAACACAGGCTGGACTTGATTATTTCAGGTCTTTCCCAGCCTCAGTAATTCTGTGAATTGACTGCACTGTATACTGCATAACTCTAAGAAGGGTCTTCTGAAAGCAAGGGGATTTTAAAGTCTAGCTACCATTAAACTCAAGAAGAAATAAGATGAGAAGACTTAATGATGACATCTATGTAAAGCAGCTTTGAATCTTCAGTCAAATATCATAAAGGACCAAACACTAAGTACCTACATTTTCATTCTCTGCAAAATCTAACTCAAAAAACTGTAACCTGTACTTGATACCGTGTAATCAGGCCAGTTTATGAACACGGGCTTTGTTAGCCTTCACTTGACTATATCTAGGTCAGACTTATGTTACAACCATATTTTGTTTCCTCCAGAAGCTATGAAGAAGGGAAGCCCTGCAACTGCCTGGTTTTTTTGTTGAGTTCAAGACAGATTCAAGCAACAAACTGCACTACAAGAGAAAGCCTGAATTACAGTAGGATGACACTGGAAAATGAACCCAAAACCTACTCACTAGTTTCCTGCTTAAAGCTAAATACTTTTCATGGTTTTCTGATTTCAGACACACAGAAAGGAACGAGAAATCCTCTGTCACCCTTTTCAGCTTCAACTTACCAAGTGATAAACTAAGAGAACACTTTTTAATCACAACATTATCACAAGAAAAGTTCATTAACATAAGAAAATTAAGTGCCCACATAAAACAGCAAAGAAGGAACAAACAGGCTTCAGTCACAACCTGATGCACTCATGTTCACTACTGAGAAACTGATTAGTCAGAATTTTAGCAATTTCTTCATTCTAGTATTTTAAAAAATAAAGCATTTCTTACTTTTTTCAAAATACAAAGAAAAGGGGAAACCACCATTAAAGGAAAGAAATGCTTGAGAACTCTCTAAGACCAGGACTCAGTCCTTTACACAATGTTTTAACTATTCTAGGTTACGGAAACATTTATGGAAAAAAAGACATATTCAGCCCAAGGCACAATGTTACATTTTCTAACATCAATGATAAGGAAAAAGCAACCTTTTGTATCAAAGAGTTCTGCAATCAATACGATTACATGTGACGACCAGCATAGGACAAGAGTTTATCAGCCTGATTTTTAATTATATTCCAAGGGCTGTTTTTTAACTTGCCCTTTCCTCCCCCCTTTCATGTTCTCCATTATGAAACCAGCAGCTGAATAATTCATCTGACCTTTTAGAAAGCTAAGAAAGGCATCAGAATCACTACTCTCTTCAATGTAGAGTCTGGTGAAAGCAGTCCTTTGTCAGGAGGGATACATGTTGCCCATTAAGTGTCTAAATCATTCATTTACTATTTCAACCAGTGTTCCTGTCCCCCTAAAAGAATTAAGAGTGTGGATGAAAACATACTGATAAGAAAATGGGCAGGTCTTTGCTGCATTCACTTCTGCATTTTTTTGTTTCTCAGATAAAAATTCAACTCTTTGGCACTCAGATACCAAGCAGCTGAAAAACAAAAGGACTTCAGAAATTCACAGAACTGTGAACTAAACAGAGAAACACTAAAAAAAACACCTTCATCTTAAGATACCTGTATCCTGTTGAGTTCTACAACTGGTCCATGTTGACGATCTCTCACCATAGTTGCTTGAACCACCTTTCTGAACGCTGCCTCCTAAAAAAGGAAAAAACAAAAAAAATACAATAGTGTAAAAAAAAAACAAACCAAAACCACACAACCCAGGCAGTCAACTAAGAACACATTTCACAGATAAAGCACATACATTGCTCAACTCAGGAAAACAAGACTTCAGCAGAATAGAGACACTGATCCTGCAATATTATCCTTCAGCAATTTCATTCTGACAACACCTCAAAACATTAGAGAAAGTGTAACAGATCTTTAGGAAAAAAAAAAACGGCAACAAGCATCAAACACTTCTGAAATGCACAAATAGACAAGAGCAACAGAAAAATTAATATAAGTTAAGTGTTGTTGTGCTAATGCAATTCTGTTGATTGCTTTTGATATAAAATATGCCTGATACCACATTCTGTAACTCTTCTGCAGACTCTTGATATAAGTTATGTTCAATGTGCTTACTGCACACCCATTCTAATACTTGATACATTAATAGGGAAGACTCCCTATTAATAGCACCAATATAGAAAACTGTCATAGCTGGGGTTTCTCTTTACTTTGTTCCAGTTAGGGGTTTGATGAAAAATATGTGGCCTCTTGGTCTGTGAAGCAAGTATTCCGTTGGACTGCTGTACTACACAATTTTATTGGAATCTAGAGAAAGAGATCTTGAAACAATAGATGCCAGAAGTCTATTTAGAGGCAACATATCTTAGTTAAGGATGGAGAACAGCACTTCAGAGGGAAACTTAACATCTTCTCTTTTCAAATATACTTCCCAGTAGATGATGTCTGCTTATATAAGCGTTTATCACTTTTCTGTTGAACAAGTTACTATGACATACTATTCAGATCCAAAACTTATGATCCTACTGAGGGTATGTTCTTAAGGGTTTTCCATATCTGAAATTCTGAGTAACTGTTGGGAGCCTTCACATTATCTAGATTACCTCATGACTGATTTACTTACTACTACAAAAATCCACTTTTCTTCTGTCCTCATTTTTAGCCCAATTTAAACAAGTTTGTATGACTACAGAGCTTTGGATCAACTAGTTTATCACCTGAGCATGATAACTGAAATACAAAAAGCAGACAATTACTACTTCATACCTATCTTACTTTAATTTTCCAGGATGGCATCTACTGAATGCTCTAGAAGAATTCAGCATCTTTATAAACTGAAGATTTACAGTATAAAAGTTACTTTCAAAATTAACACAAAAAAGCACAATGATGGCAAACTGAGAAAAACATAATAAAAAGAACATATTCACAAAGAAAGAACTGTGTATAGTTAGAATATAAATATTTTATATGTAACTTAGAGAACAAACTGACATATATAGCTGTTTTCTTTGAGAAACAGTTTTAAACAGTACATTTAACTTATAACTACAAATCATTCCCTTAAAATAACAAGCACTCTGCTAAATACCTTTCCCTGTGATATCAGTATTCCCCGTAATGTGTCAAACCCAACTGAGGGTCCTTGGCCAGTTTCACCAAGTTTTCCTTCAAGATCAAACATTGGAATGCAAGGACAGAAGAGCTCAGAAATGTGATGTAAGAGCAGAAGCCTGTTTCTCAATGAAATGATGGGAATTTCCTGCAGATGATTGTACTCCATAGGAACCTATGATAAGGCAATGATAACCAAATTTAAATCAGAATTATTATAGTTTATTAAACAGAACTCCAATTGAAAATATTTGTAGGTAAAGCAGTAGTTGCAACTCAGGTATTTGCTCATACACACTGGCAAAACTTATCAACAACTGAACTCCCTATATTAAAATATACTAACGTTATCCGTTAAACTGAAACAAGTGATGGTTAGACTATTCTTGCTATTCCATTTTTTTTAGTATTCTCTTTGTCCATAAACAGACATATCCCATCATCACTACACCCAGACGTTATAGCTAAAAGACAGAATATTCAAAAAAACAATCTTCCCAAAAATGAAGCAAGTAATGTAGAACTCTCTTGGTAGTCATAAGATTTTCATAGCTAGAATACAGAATTAAAATTCCCAACAGTTTGCAAACTGAGTTACTGCTCTGCACTGAAAGTATAATGGCATGAAGCTCACATATCAAAAAATTGGAAACCATTGGAAATAGAGAAGCAAAACAAAGTAACTGGCTCAAACTTGAAGGCAAATCAACACACATTGAGTTATGCATGGATTTAGAAAGGAAAATTCATCTACAATAAGATCAGCAATACAAAGCAATACAATCAGCATACAAAGTATATTTCATATCAACGCAGTAAGCAAAAAATGTTACCTGTGTAGGAAGCTTGCCAGCGTTAGCAGGTTTACTGGTTGACCATGCTAAAGTATGTGCTGAGCCACAGGCTACTCTGTTGATCTTCTTACCCTGAAGTGCAGCAACCAAGCGTGGTCTTTGGATGGCATTAGTGGTTCCATCTCCAAGCTGCCCTTCATCATTATCTCCCCATGTATAAACTTCTCCTAAGACCATTAAAACAATTAACTGTACTACAGTTAATGACAGAGGGTTTTGCCCCCCTATTTTTCTAAATTAGTGTTTATAAACCACTTAACTGAACGAGGCCTCAGACTGGAATCAAGATCTGTAGGACTGAAATCCACTATCTAGTTCAGATAAATCTTGAGTAATATGATTAGGTCCATGGTCTATGTAGGGGTAACTGGTAAAAGATGCATTTAAGTTATACAAACCATGAGGAAATAGAAGTTCTACTGTGGAACAGGAGTAAATGTTGAAGCAGAACATACAACATACATAAGAAACAGCCTGTATTTGATAGTTTCATAGAAAAAAAAGTTGATAGTGAAAAATGAATTGGAAAAGGCTTAGCATTTTGTATGAGATGAAAGAAAACACCCTATAATAGGTAGTATTGCTAGAGAGGGCATTAAAATGGATGCTTACCATTGCAAGATAATTGGAAAATACTTTTTAAATAGCAGTCTTGTTTCTGAGCACTCATTTTCTGCAGCTATATCCTATTTCACTAGCACTCATAAAACACACAGTTATCGTGCAGACTTGTTAATTACATGTGGGAGTGAGTCTGCTACAAAGAACATTCAGTATCTCAACCTGCTTTGTTAGAAACAATATTGTTTGTGCAGTGCTGCATTTAGCAAGTTAAACGCTTTGGCAGGCTCAGAAGCTAAATCCAGAACTTGATACATTCTACTGCTTGACCAATCTGTAATTACTTGTAGAGCTCTGTTATTTTTCTTTAACCATAAGCATTTATGAAACTTTAACTTTTTTAAAAATTAAATATTATTATTATTTATTAATTATAAACTCAGTTTTATGTGATAATTTTAAATTGACAACAGGCCTGCTGCTCAAGAAATACTCTACACCTGCAAACACAGAATACATTCATTCTTACAGAGGACAACTCATAGGGCAACCTACCAACAGCTTACTGAAAAATAGTGATTCATTCTTTTTAAGTTAAGTACTGAGTACATTATTTGATTTTCATACCATCTTCAGTGCAGCAAACACAGTGCAATGACCCAGTAGCAATTGCAATGACTTTCTTTCCTTGCAGTCCCTGCACTTGTCGAGGCCTTCTAACATGGTCGTCAGATCCATGGCCTAATCGATGATAATCACCTTTACCCCTGCACAGAGAAGGTAAAACCTTTCAGAATTTTGTGAAGAACAACAAAATGACAGATTGTCTGGTATCGTTTAACTATTTTCCAAATATTCAAGATTATTCATCCCTAGCTCTTATGACATGGATGTGATTCTGCTGTTCAGTAAAACTTCTTAAACCTCAATCACAGAATCATTAGGGATTGGAAGAGACTTCAAATGATCATCTAGTCCAATCCCCCTGCCACAGCAGGATCACCTAGACCAAGTCACACAGGAACAGATCCAGGCAGGTCTTAAACATCTCCAGAGAAGGAGACTCCACAACCCCCCTGGGCAGCCTGTTCCAACGTTCTGTTACCCTCACTATGAGGAAGTTCCTTCTGATATTTATATGGAACCTCCTGTATTCCACCTTGCACCCACTGCCCCTTGTCCTATGACCTTATGACCTTGAGAAGAGCTTGGCTCCATTCTCAGCATTTATTCTGTGTAGGTCCCTTACCATTTTTGCTAGGTGTTGTTAATTTTTTTCTTCTTATAATGGTCAAGTATTAGAAGCATTAATCTGCAAACCTCAGTGTATTTACTGATTCTCAGAGACTGTAACTTGACACAGTTCGAGTACATCTCCAGTACTATGCAAACAAGGGTACAGAAGGATGTGGGGATTTTACTTACTGTTTTTAACACTAAACTCTAATAATTTAAGCTACAAAATTTGGATTGATGTAAAAGATTAAAACAGTGTAATCAAATTCTCAGACTAAAACCACCACAAGCAAGTCATAATTATGATAATACATGAGACTAATTTATACTATTATCTTCTACCCTTCATGACACTTCTATTGATCTCCTTGGAACTGCAGCATCTTGCAGTGGTCAATGTCTGGAATGCCAGCTCTGTGCTTATGCTTAGGTCTCCAAGACAGCAGAACCCAGAGTGAGAAACAACACCGTGAAGGCAGTATAACACTAAGGATCTGCTGTTGACAAGGTTACATCTAACACTGTCAAAATAAGTAATACAATATACTTACCACGTAAATACTGCTCCAGATTTGGTAAGAGCCACAGAAAACTGTGATCCACATTCTACTTTAACCACTCCAAGGCCTGTGAGGGAATCAATCTAGAAAAACAGTATCAAATAAAATGAAAGTGAACTGAGGAATCTACAGTTTCATAGACTGTCCTGCCTTAAGTAAAATATAATGCACAACTGTGTAAATGTCTATACGTATATTTACAAATTAAAACATCTATGTAGGTCCTTCAGCAGAATTCCACTACTTTAATCTTCCCACCATTTACAAAACATTAAAAAGCAGCCCACATGTGGTAAACTGTTAAAGATAATCTCTAATTCCTCAGTTGTACCTTAGTACAAATAGTAAGGTTATGTCTTGAAATACTCAACTTTAATCATCCCTAGTTCTTATGACAAGCCTGTGATTCTGCTGACCTAGCAAAAACATTTAAACCTCCAAGGACAATCTTCCCATTTCTTCTCAGTCGGTCTTTACCTTATGCTACTCAACTATAAATCCTATGAGACTGATGATTGTAGGGACACTAACAAGCTATTTTCATACTGCGGTACATCATGCAATAAGAATCCCCCAAAACATTATCTGTGAGAGGCTGGCAGACTTTGTCCATTTGCAAACAAAAGAGAATCCAGGAAATAAAGTGTGATTCTGGAATCTAAAATCCACTGTGCATAAGTATACACTGACACCCACTTGTCAATCATGAACATCATCCATCTTCAAAATAAGTACTGGAATTCAAATTAGATGGTTACTTGCATTTCATTTGTAATATATGAAGAAGCTCCAAGTCAACCACGCATTCATGTGAAAAGATTAATATTAAAGTAAGATACTTTTTTCATCAATTGACACTCCTTTTTGGAATGAAATTATGACCTTGGCAGCAATGGAGATTCTTGGCAAAATCTAGCAACTTATAGGAACCAAATTAAAGTTACAAAATGTTGCTGAAACCAGCAATGTTCTCCAAAGAACACTGAAATGAAACATTAGCTTTCAGCACAAAATTTAAAGACTTATTGTAGCCCACAAAGTGTGCTCAGAATCAGACAATCAAAGGAACCCTGATGTCCTAGGATGGGTGGAAGTTTGCACATGTTGGCAGACAGGTCTTCAGTGATTGCCATTAACCTCACAGATCCTAAAACAATGAAACATTTATGTTCAAATACCTTCATTGGTACTTTACAGCCATCACTGCCTCCTCTCCCAAGCTTTCCATAATCTCCATCACCCCAGGACCAGACTGTATCATCATCAGTCAAGCACAATGTTTGTGCATCTCCACTGCCACATGCTATGTCAATCACACGGTAGCCCTGGAGAGCTTCCACCTGTAAAGAAATCACCCATTTTTGTTTGCAATGAAAGACCCAGTCATTTAGTTTCAGTAAAGATGACAAAATACACTTAGACAAGTGTTTCACTGGAAGTACAAGTCTGTAATACGACAGGAACAAAAAAATAAAGGCAACTCAAAGGGCTTTACTGTTTTTAAACCCAGAAAAAAAATGAAAATTAACTACGTACTTTAAATAATTTTTAAGTAGTAAATTAGTTCATTTTTGTTTTACCTAAAACATCTATGAAAGGTTACCAAAGGCTATATACTACTGAAATAATTTCAGGCTTCCTGGGTGAGTATCGTATACAATAAAAACAAAGGTTTTATTTTCCAAATATTCTTACTAGTTCACAATTTCCTAGCACTCGCATAATAATCTGAAATGTAACCAACATCTTTTGAAATGCTGCCACCTACTGATGAAATATGGGATTTGTATTCACAAAGTAAAAGGATGGTGAACCACATCCTACTGTTACATCCTCCCGATCCTCACCCTTACTTGAAAAGATAGATTACAGGTAGCACCACCACTCATCATCCAAAGCAGCACAGAACTTCATGCTTCGACTTAGCTATTTTCATATTAGCCAAAAACATGCAGAGGGGGGGGAAAAGTACAAAAAAAAGGTACAGAAAAGGTGTGAGGCAGGGGAAAGAGAATATCTGCCTACAGGTGATAAGGTCCCAAAGTGGACTAAGAGTGTATGATATCTCACTGCACAAATTCAAGCACTGAAAAAGTTAATGTGTGCATAGAAATGCATGCACAGAGCTATAAATAACATTCAGTTTGATTTAGCTTATCCCCTAAGACCAGCCCTTGGGAATACCAGACCATGGAGGTAGGAAACAGAGACTGTAAGAGGGAAGATTCTCCAATAGTTACTAAGAACTGGGTTAGTGAGTAATTACACAAATTGAACATACATAAATCTATGGGGCTTGATGAGATGCACCCAAGAGCATTGAAACAACCAGCTGATGCTGCTCTACCACTTTCAACACTCTGGAGCCCAGAGAGTGGTGGTCAATGGTACTGAGTCTAGTTGGAGCCCTGTAAACAGTGGTGTCCCCCAGGGATTTGTGCCAAGTCTAACATTGTTCAGTATCTTTATTAATGACATTGATGATAGGACAGAACATTTCCTCAGCAAGTTTGCTGATGACACTAAGGTTTGGTCAATACACCTGAAGGATGTGTGNCAACACTCTGGAGCCCAGAGAGTGGTGGTCAATGGTACTGAGTCTAGTTGGAGCCCTGTAAACAGTGGTGTCCCCCAGGGATTTGTGCCAAGTCTAACATTGTTCAGTATCTTTATTAATGACATTGATGATAGGACAGAACATTTCCTCAGCAAGTTTGCTGATGACACTGAGGTTTGGTCAATACACCTGAAGGATGTGTGGCCATTCACAAAGATTTAGACAGACTGGCGAGTTGGGCAAAATGGAATTTAATAAGGTTCAACAAGAATAAGTGCATCTGGGGAGGAGTAATAAGAAGCGTCAATACAGATTGGGATGCAAACTGCTGAAGAGCACCTAGTTCTACTGGACAAGTTACACATGGAACAGCAATGTGATCTTGTAGCAAAGGTGGCAAATGGTATCCTGGGATGCATTAGAAAGTGTGTCCAGGAGATCAAGGGAGTTTCTCTGTCCCCTCTGCTCTGCCCTAGTGAGACCACATGTGAAATATTATGTCTAGTTCTGGGCTACTCAGTTCAAGAGGGTCAAAGATCTGCTTGAGCGAGTGCAATGGAAGGCTATGAAGATGATTAAGCGACTGGAGCACCTATCTTATGAGGAAAGAATGAGACCTCAGGCTTTTTAGTCCAGAGAGAAGACTATGAGGGGATTTAATTACTGAGTACAAATATAGGAGGGTTGTAAGTCAAGAAGAAAGAGACAATATCTTTTCGCTTGCGCTCTGTGATAGGATAAAGAGGTAAAGCACCAAAGTTCTACCTCAACACAAGAAAAAAAAACTTCTTTACTATAAGGGGCACAGAGCATTGGAGTCAAGGAGGTTCTGGAGTCCCCTTCTCTGGAAACTTTCAAGACCTGTAAGTATTCTTATTAAATAACATCTTAAATACTTAAATAACATCTCGGTATTCAGTTATGAAAATTAAGAGCATAATTACTCTGTCAGGAACAAAAAGAAACAGTTTTCAAGTGACTAAGTGGCTATCACTGTAATCACTAGCACATTTTCTAGGAAGTAAACAGTGAGGGGTACCCAGTAGACAAGGAGCTCATATTTTACTTTCAGTGTAAACTGCGCAGTGGGAAGTTTGATCTGGGGTTTTCTTTAAGTCTTCTCTTAAATAATGTCTTTATATGCTGTTTAGTGAGCTCTAGTAAAGTTTCGCAGCTCCATGTTCTTTTATTCTTCCAATCCATTCTTGTTTTCCAAAGCAGCTGCTCATTTCTTACAAACTCATGACACTATTTTGCCTTTTCATTCAGTAAGACGTGGACTAAGACTGTATAGACCTCCAAAGGTTTCTTACCAGTTTAGGTTTTAGTTGGTCCTCACTATCTCCATGTCCAAGGCGACCGTATCTTCCTTTTCCCCATGTAAAAAGGTCTCCTGCAGCTGTAATGCATGCGCTGTGCGCTCCCCCAGCAGCAATGTCAACCACCTCTATACCTCTCAGAGATTCAATAACACGAGGACGATCACAGGGGCTAAAATGAAAATATCTGTATTTAGAATAGACCATTCATGTTCACTAATGTATGAAGGGAGGTTTCTGAAGAAGTGAGTATCAGAACAGCTAAAGTAACTATTTACTTTTGCTCCAGATTAATAGCCTAATGATTTAGGTCAAATTGGTCATTCAGAAATATTTTTAGAGGCCTATAAAAGCCAGAAGTATTTTACCATAAGTTGTACCATAGCACTACAGATAAGATGAAACTACAAAACCACCTCCATTAAAAGTTCGCCAAGGGTAAAGCATTTACCCCAGAAAAACACAGTCCAATTAAAGATACATTATCAAAATTTCTAGCATAGAATACACTGTTGCCCCCACAGGCTTCAGCATTCCTGTGTCTTTTTGGATCAGAACATTGCTGTATTTTTAATGTAGACAACAATATATGTGAAAATCAGAAGCAGTATGTCTGTTTTTCTGGAATTCCTTGAAGTTTCACACACCTACAAGACAGACCTCAAAAGGAAACCCATTGGGCTTTAGCATCCACAGACAGGTTACAACCCAGAACAATTACAGAAATCAGAGTAACTGTCTGAAAAATAGTATGTTTTTAAACTGGAGAACCAAAATATTTCCATGCTCACTACTTAACACTAATTTCTACATATAGGCAGCACTCGTACAGCACTTCAAATATGCAACTACAGTAAGCATCCATTAATTTTAGAACATTGTGCTACTTGCCTTCGGTTTCCATGACCAAGCTTGCCATCTTCTGCTTCACCCCAAGAATAAACTTCTCCCTCAGAAGACAATGCCAAACAGTGCTTTCCTCCTGAATTCACTGCAACTTTCTTTATAAATACATGTTGAATTGATTCCAGTAGAGTTGGAGTAGAAACTGACTCTGTTCCGCCAATTCCAAGCCTACCACCTGCTCCATATCCAGTGGCATACAACTTTAAAAGTGAAGAATAAAATTTAATATAGTCTGTCTCTTGAAGAACATTCTACAGAGCTGTATAAAAGAATTCTTAATGAACGTATACTGAAATACAGTTAAAGGAAAGCCTGAAAAACAAGTTTCTTACATGGCTTTATACCCTTTTCTGAAAATTAATAAATGTTTTGAAGTATTTCATACTCAGAGAATGAAAATATGGCTACATTCAAGCCACTATCAACTGCCACAGTCATTAATAGAATTGGTTTTAAATCCTAAGGCTGATATTGTGAAAGTATCAAGAAACCTTGACTCTGCATGACAACATTACAAAATCATCATGTGTAGGGTCTCTTTCAGTCAGCACTGTTCTAGTTCATTCTTCTGTGAAATACACACACAAAAACACAGTTGCATCTTCCACTTCCATCACATTAAATACAGCTTTAAATACTGCTTTTCATTTTCTATCTGAAAATAAATTCTCTCAACAATATGATGTCAAGCCATATCATTAATCTGTCTCTTACCCTTCTGAAAGCCATTGAACAAGGATGATACTGCTGATTTACTATTACTACCTCACTAGATGAATGTAATTGTTAGAAAAAATCTCTAGCTGCAGTTCTTGACAACATCCTGAACATGCAACTGCCATCTATAAAAAAAAAAAAAAATCCCCATCACATTTTACTTTGCCCTGTTTTATAAGCACTCTGTGAGCATGTTACTTGTGTTTTCCAAAATCTGATCACTGATTGAGAACTAAAGTACATGTCTTGTTTCATGCATTTAATGCCGTTTACACTGAATTCCCAGGCTGCACAGTACAGCTGGCATAGCTCAGTTCTTTTAACAAAAATAAACAGTAATAATACTACAATCTGTGCTATACACATGACTTTTTGTTTAGCCACACTCATTTCTGACTGAGGGTAAAATATTTCAAGGGAGTCTAATAATCACTTGTTGAATCCTTACTTTCCCATCAGCAGTCACTGCAAACAGAGTCTGTTCACCACCAATTAACTGCACTGGTCTAAGGGTAGCAAGAGCTTCACATGGAGTTGGAACTTTGACTTTTGCCCCTTCAATCCCACCAAGCTGTCCTCTGTGATTATGACCCCAACCATAAATAGTTCCACTGCCTCCAGCTGAAAGTGTCCAATCATCAGGTCGTCTGCAGAAAATGCAAAATAAAGAAAATTTAAGCACTTTTAGAAATCATTAAAGATGCATTTTATCATTGTACAATGAAGCATCAGACGACCAAACAAATGACAACCAAAAAAAATCACCTGTTCATCCACTGGACAAGCTGTTCATCCTGTTCTCTCTTGAAGACGTCATGGCACTCGTGAAGAACATCCATATTTTCATTATCTGCCATTAATTCTCGGATTTTCTTTGCCACCTGTAAAATATTCTGGATTAAACGACATTAACCAAACTACAAGCTGGCATAAAACACTTCAAAACCAGTACACCATTTAAGTGAAACACTTCTGTATGTTCCATGGATTATTTAAAATAGTCACGCAGTACCTCATCAAGGAAAAGGCGAGGTAATGGTGTCCTTTTATCAAGAGCCACAGCAACCCTAGATGCCATACAGTATCTCCTGAACCAGGCCCATTTGTGCGTCTCTGCACAGCAAGGAAGAGTGTCCAACTCCAAATCACAAGCAAGCGCCACAAGCACCTGCAGACAATTTGGAAAAACAAAACACTGTAGAGAAACATCCAAAACTGCATATTAACACGATGTCGCTTAACAGTTCATAGACCAGGAACCCTGGACACAGTTTCAAAGAGATCAAGGGACATTAAGAGCATTAGAGTTTCATGCAGAGTTCAAGGGACATTAAGAGCAGACTTCATTATTCTTATTGATTGGGCAGTATCAAGCGTACTCACACTACTTTTCATGGTTATGTATCTAAATTTCCTTTTTCAATCCAGAAACTTTCAAAATTCCTGTGAAAAAACACTACTAGATTCACAAACTTTATGAAATACCACATGCTTAACTTTTTACTTTCCATTTTTAAACTGTCTCCTTACAACAATTTCTTTTCAAATCAATGTAACTGATTAAGTTTATGAATAATGGATTACTTCTTCCCTGTATAAACTTACGCATATTTTAATAATTTATTTTCCTTAAGTAAGCCCCTTATACTACATGGGAGGCTTTTTTAGCCTTTTGTTGCTATTCTCTAGGATTTTCTCAGCTCGTTTAATTTTACTTGTTCCAACTAGATGGAAATACCTTCAGAGTACTTAAATAAACAAATAAACAATCCTATCACTCATAAATCACTTATCAGAAAGCATCACATACACTGTACTTTCAAGGTGTTTCTCTGAGTTACCTACAATCCTTATTCTTTATTTTCATCTTTGATTCTCCCATTAGAAGTGGTATTTTGGCTTTGCCAGAAGTAGTTTCTCATACAGGACTAGATCACTGTACCAGGTCTCACAAAAAAAAAATCCCAGATCTATACTACTTAGTTCTTTAGTGATTGTACACCATTACCTTAAAGAAAGGGCTGTGGAGCAATTGTTTGCCACCTCTCACAATGGGATCTTCATAGTCAAACTGTCGCTGCAAAGCTTCTGGAAGGCCTTTAACCAAAGCAGCTAAAGCACTCCCTGTGAAACTCTTCAAGAAACCACAGAAGTTAGTGTATGTATTACAGAATATACATTGTTTAGACAGCTACAACAAACATTAGTGACTTCCCAAGCTACAATTAGCTATGTGAGTATAATTTCCATCCGTTTCCTCATACAAAAGTATTTATAACACTTTTTGGCAATTCCAAAACCACATCTATACAGTATTGGAATTAGCCACTTGTTTCTGAAATGGTCACCTTTACATAATTGCAGATGTGTGCAAGATAACTAAACACTTCCACATTTCCTATTTTGCCATTAACAAAAATATGTACATCAGGCATAACTTTTTACTACAACACATATATCTTAATGTTAGATGAGAACATCACTGCCTGCTTACCAAACCTCGTGTTTCTCCATCATTATCCCCTAGAATCCGGTTGATGTTAATAGACTGTCCAAACTCTGTGGTGAGCAGTTTCCGTAGTCTCTGCAAGGCCCACATTCTATGGCCAGCAGCTAAGGAAATAAGCACACAACACAAAGAACGTAAATACCTGTAACAAAATAGTAAGTCTGCTTCTTTCAAGGTAAAATTAAAGATTAAACCTACCTAAGGCACTCAGCTGAGCACAAGCTGCAAGAGAAGCTGCCAATCGAGGAACTATACTTCTGTTAGAAGCAAAATTTAAGCGAAAATCCAACAGACATGTAACCAAATCCATTGAGGGACATGAAAGAATGCACCTATCTGAGAGAAGGTCTTTAGGTCCTGCCAGAAACAAAAACAAACAAGAAAAAATAGGTGGGGAAAATCTGTCCTCAGACTGAAATAAGAACAGAACATAGGCAGGATTTAGCTAATCCAATACAGTAGTTTAAAATACCAACCTGCATCTGAGTTGGTCCATTTCACCTCCCTTTGAAGGGACTGAAAGAAACATGCACTTTCCTAACATTATTCATCTAATTCCAAAACAGATGCATTAAAAAGGTTGGTTTTTTTTAAATCATGTTAGTTGTGCCTCAAAAGCATCATCTCTCCAATGATGGAGGCAAACTACAGTTATAACAAAATTCAAATATTTTTCTCTGTTCCCAATGTACAAATGCACCTCTCAGAACTTTGTTGAAAATATTGAAGTACAAATGAAAATATTTTCTTAGCATGAACGTAGATGAAATATCAAACTTGGGCATGTAAGTATCATGCAACAAATGCAACTCTGAAAAACAACCAAGTACATCTACTCTTCTGCTCTTCTATAAACATTATATGGTAACATACCTGCAGCTGGCATGATAGGGTAGACAGTGAATCGCCATCCCCATCCATTTACAGAGCCATCACTGATGAACTTCCACTTCAGCTCATCACCTGGAATTCGCAGTTCACTAGACCAATCTGACCACTCACGACCTATTACAGTAGGTAATATGAACACATTCATCTATATTGTCTGGGTCAGTATACAAGCCACTTATCCCTCCATGGTTACATATTGAAAACATCACATAAATCCATTCAAGAAAAAAGGAGCCATGTAGAGCACATGAGCATAACTACAAAGATCTTACATTAAACAGTTCATTCAGCACTGCTAACACACAGTCTCAGTACTTTAAATACCACATACAAAAGACAATTATGAGATTTTATAAAATCCATTACTCTATCTTCAAACTATCTTTTTATGTTACAAAAATATAACTACATAAAATAAAGCTTTAAAATCTCTTACAACCAGAAATCTCAGTAACAGAACACATGCACTTGTGACAGTCTGGAGGAAAACAGGTCAGCAGTAAAAGTCCACATCATGATTGTTCACAACTGTTAAACAGAGGCAGTAACTAAGGACTATGCAAATGGTGTTATGTATGACTAGGTTTAATGTGAAATTTGATGGGATTAAAAACATTCCTCTAAAGTCTACTGAGAATCAAAGGTGCTTTAAAATGAAAGCACAAACAGGAGGACAAAAGAGGTGAAGATTCCACCCAGCGTCATGTTCATAAGGCAGATTAGAGAACAGACAGAAAGAGCCTAGTTGTTATTTTGTTATTTTTGTTACTTGGGCATTTGACAGCAGAAGAGCATTTGTCTTGACTGTATGAAAACTCAAGACTTCTGTAAGCATTACTTGAAAAACTAAGCAAAAAAAGAAAACAAACCAAGCATCCTTTTCCAACTGTCTTTCAATTTGTTTGAATGCACGTTGACTGCACAGAGGCTCACACATTGGCAGAGCTGCAAAACCACTGATTTTTCATACTAACAAATCTTAGGAAGAGCACAACATGCTCTTCTGAGAGATTCACTCTGAAATGCCTGTGTCTAGATAGTATGTATTTTTCATTCTAAAAGAAGTATCAATTTATATAGTTTATCTTTTTTTATTGGCTTATCTCTCACAAAGAATAAGTCACAGACAGTGGGACATTTCATTCAGCATGTAAAAGCACACCATGCAAGGCATTTTTGAAAAGCACTAGTTTCTCATAACCTGATCGGACGGAAACAATTCTGTTGACACCATCCATTATGGTGAGTGGATCATGTCGCCGCTCTGTAGAACACTGGCGATCAAATTCTACCCTCAGTCCCTCAGCACCTAAACAGCAACAAAGAATTTATACGTTTCTACAGAGCAATTGAGACCACAAACAAATGCAGTATTTTAGAAATCCCTATGAAACCACACAGCTGTTTGGAAGCCACAGGACTCATTAAAAAAAGAACTTCCTTTGGTTTAGTCATATTATCTGTCTGCAGTTTCTTCTCTTTGAATGGCTTACATCACTGCAGGCTCATGCAAGCGGTGGCTAGCCAACTATATTCAGTCTAAACTGAAGCTGCAACAGACAAAAATGACTATTTACAGTTAAGGCAAATAGCTCTTTGTTGCCTGTACCTCTGGATAAATACTAGATAGCATACTGAAGGAAGAACTAAACACACTGAAAGAGAGAAGTATTCCCCTAAGGCTCAAGACTGGAAGACAGGTTCAATTACGGACTCTGAAAAAGACTTAGTCATTCTCAGCTTTAAAAAAACAGCAATGATATATGGCTACAATTCATAACCACTGCACCCAAAAATGTTGTATTGCATAGGACTGAGTATTTACGCAGTACCCAAGTGTTTTCAGAAATACATTATTATTGCAATAGGATACACAACACAGCTTTAGAAGTTCAATAAGTTAAGGAAAAATTTACACATGCAGACCTGAAATAAACTGAATTTTAGCAACATTAACTCTAAGAATTCCATACCTGGTATTTTAACTGTACCACTAGATGACGTATCATCAGTGTATGGATGGCTGCTTTCTACCACAACAGGTTGTGAAGAAAGACGACCACTTTGTGAATCAGTTGCTACATCTTCTAGTTCAGTAACACACAGCTCCAACAACATGTCAGCAACCTAAGAAAACCAAAATATGTACTTTATGAAAAGTAATTTTGGTTAGTCTAAGAAATCTAAGCCAAATACCATCAAATTTAAAATAAACCAATCACCTGTATTCTATATTCTGATTCGTAAATCACAATACTAATTTAAAACTAATCTTTTTGGTGATGTTAAAGCAAAAAAAAGTCCTAAAACTAAAAGCCAAACATGCAAGTTGTCAGTAAGTACATGACAACACAAATAATTGTTAAAAAATTGAAAAAACAAATAATAAAATGCAAAGTACAGGGTAAGAGATGATGAAAAGAGTAAATGTATACACATTTATGCATGTGTGTGTATATATATAGGTTTTTATATACAATATCTAAATACAATAAATAAAAAAATACAGTATTTTTTAGATAGAAAAATCGCAATACTAATTTTTAAGGAGCAGTTTCAAAAATTCTGACTTTCAAGGTTAAAACATCGAAAGAAAATAAGGTCCAACAATAAAACCCACAAACCCAAATCTAGCCCAGAAACACAAAGTTGTTCAGGAACTCACTATTTATGCTAGAAGCATAAAACCAAAATTAATGTGTAAGTGCATATAAAGCACACATTTAAGTGTGTGGGAGAGGAACAACTACATCTCAAATCCGAAGTACAGTTGATCCCTGAAGATTTGGAGAGGGGAGGGAAAAAAAAAGTTTGAGGAATACTACTCAACTGCCTCAACATGAATAGCATCTGTTAGGCTCTCCTATCATCCTTCTTTACTCCAGACAGAGATTACCATGAGGCTTCGCTGCTTAAAACTGAAGCCGTCTTGTCATTTATACATAAATAAAATTTATGTATATATAAAATAAAATTTTCTCTCAATTCAGTACACACTCCTAACAAAGCAATTATTCATCTCGTGGGTTAGTAAAGCTAAGTTTAATAAAACAATAGACATGAGATTTGTATAATCAGTTCTTATCTTCAAAACAATCTTTAAACACAAAGAGGTATATTAACTACCACATATGAGCACCTTAAAAGAAATGCATTGCTACTGATTAGAAAAATATATTTAAAAGGCTGAATCTAGAAGAAACGTTAAACTTTCCATTCTATTGTAAGCTGATATTTTATAAATAATATATGATGTGTAATATTATGTACCTGCCGGCATCCAGTTTTACAGCATTTTTAATTCCGTTTGTTGTCCCAAAAAAACACACCACCATGGATACTTTGAAAGTTATTAGAAACTTCAATGTGACAAGTGTAAATCTTCAAAATTAAGAATCGCTATATTGTTAGTAATATATTATGAGCATTTTTATCTAGAAATAATGCCTGCATGAATTTGAGAAATAAATTTGGATGCAGAACAAAACCAACATGGAAGCTTTTAACATTCTACACATAGAGAAAACAGTGCTTGTTTGATTCTGCTCCATTCCAATAACTACACCCATTTCTCCAAAACATAAACACAGTGCATTATGGTTTTGTTTTAATGCCTAACTGCAGAACAACTAATCGATAAAACAGTGTTATCAACATTTGTATGACATGCCTATATTCATTAATATTTCCATTTAAATCATCTAAGGTTCACATGTATTTAAATTCAACTCAGTTTCATGTTTATTATGTTTCTCAGCATGCTGTGCTGCTCTTCAAATACAAGAAAATGTTCTAGTAAAAACTACTAATAAAAATGACACAATTAAAATGCAACAGAAAACAGAACCTGACCTGTGGGTAAGCTGTGCCCATTCCAGACAGCACAGCTGAAAGAACATCTTTGCCCTTTTCACCTGCTCGGTTGGACACAGCAAGCTTTAGCAGGTCAACCATGACTCGTGTGTCATCTGGTACTAAGAGACTTGTGAACTCATCCAAGTACTGAGGTTCTGGGCCAGATACTTTACTTTGACTTTCTACATCCTGCAAAAAAAAAATTGCAGAAATATTTAGACAGAGAAGTATTTCACTGAATCCAAAACCATTTACTTCTAGAAGTTGTTTAGAGGTAGTTTAAAAAGCAATATGGGATGGTACAGCCCCAAATTATGTCCATCTCTCAAGTGAAAAAGCTTTCCTTAAACCAGCCAGAAAAAAACACAACTAAACTCAAAGCAACCTCTTTCAATAGATTGAAACAAATGCAGTCATTTACAGAATAACTTTAAAAACACCATAAAAAGGAAAAAAGCATTTGATAAGAGCATGGTAAAAGGAAGGTGTTTGCATTACTTCTTTGGTTTTTGTCATGGTTTCTGCAATGATACTGGCAGCTCCAGGATCATCTGTGACTGGAATGAAAGGACGGGAAGAGGCAGCAGCAGCTGATGGAGTTATAGCAGATGGTGTCACAGCATCTTCTGAAGAAACCACCTAGCCAAAGAAAATACAACTAATAAAAGATGCAACAAGAAAAAACATTTAAGAGTAATTACTTATTAAAAAGGCTTATGTTCAAAACCAGTAGCTATTTAAAAACTACCATAAAATCAAAATCAGATTAGCTCCCTGTATTTTTACCTTTAGCTTCTATTTTACATTCCTAGCACGGTCAATCAAACACCATCCCCATCAATGCCAGCTGCTAAAAAAATGCACAATAAAACATTGGTGCCTGCAGAAAAGTGGAAAAAATAGAAGAGCACCCAGAAAAGCCATAACAATACATGTAAAGTTAGTAGTTTGTTAAAGTTTTCTTCAGTAGCAAGCTTTTTCTTTTTCTGCCTCTGTTTGCAATTGGACATCCTGTCTGCATTAGCTGATATTTTTATGTTTCAGGTATTCCCTTAGTCTTGACCTCTGCTACTACTAAACTAAACAAAACTATATTTTAGCTTTTAAGCAAACTATTTTAGCTTTACTGTTAAACACTGATGGAAAAATTGGATACTACCTCCCCTCTCCTGTCTTGCCATGGGTTTGGACTCAGCCTCTCTTCTATATCTTCAATCATACATTCATCTCCATTTGTAGGGCTTCCTGTAGATGTAGCATCTGATGGAGGTGCTGGTGATGAAGAGGGGCACTCTACTGGCGCAATCATACTTGCGGGCATTAATGCTCCAACAACTGCATCCCTGAAATCATTTAGGACAGAATAACAAACCTCATTACAGTCTCTTGTTGAACTTAGAAAAAAATTATATTAGCACCTCTTAACAAGGAAATACTTTCATGCTCTGAAATTTAGAAGACAGCTTCTCTCTTAGGTCCTTTGTGTCTGATGCTTAAACACTGCGTTTTAAGGCTACTATTTTATGTTGAGTCCCTTTTCATAAATTTTAGCACAAATACTCTGTTTCTTACCGGTAAAAAGAGGGTACTATAAAGTTATACTGTTCTTTCCACTCTGCCCCTCATGGTTTTCTCCTCTATCATGATTTATTTACACTCCTTTTCATTATTTATTTGAGGCATTTTTCCCCAGGCACTGTGAGTTTCCATAAAGATGACGTAACAGCAAAAAGCTAATATTAGCATCAAAAATGCATTTAAATAAACCTAGGCCTATCCCGAGGAGTCAAAATTTGTAAAATAATTTATTCTTGGCTCCAGAGACCCTAAATACAAGGTTTAAAATTTACTCTGACAAAGAACAACAAGAAAGTTTTGCATGCCTACCTGGCATACATGATCTGTAATGCCATCAGTATATGAGATAATGCCTGCTGTTTGGCAACATTCCCATCAAGTGACAAGAGAATCTTAGCAAGGGAAGGGCGATTTGGCTTAGAACTGTTTGACCCACTAATTTTGTTACTGGCAGCAGAAGAATCTGCATCTGAAGGGACACCTGGAGTAAAGGGCGAAAAAAGGAGAAGGTGAGAATTTTTTTTATGGTGCAATACACATCTGGAATCTGTTTGTCTAGTTTCTTGTCAAGACAGATCACTGTAAAACGACCTCCAGTAGATTCTTAAACTTCTGTGCCTACAGCTACAATACTTCATGAAGTCAATACTGAGGCTTTTTATCAACAACTTTCAGAAAGTAGTGTTCTACTTTGTTACATACTCATGAAAGATAAAGGCAATACAGGTATAAGTAATTTGGTGATCAGCAGGTAAAACAAGTTTTTCTTAGAGAAACTCCTTAACAACAGTATTTACACATACACTTAAAAATACTAATAAAATACTCCATATATACGAAATTCTTGCTCCTTTTTTTTATGACAAGGCAATGCATTTAAATGTAATTAGCAAAATGTTTGCTACATTTATATGCAACACAAAGCACTGCTGTTTTGCCTCCCTAGCTCTGAAGTTGCCCACCTCTGAAACAAAATGTTAACAGCAGCATCAAGAATTACAGCAAGAGGTAACATGTAAGACGACCAGAATTACAGTAGTATCCATCTACCATTACCTCCATAAAGCTCTATCCCATATTAAAGATTAAGTCCACGGGGCATTGATAAAGCATATTGCCATTTTCAATTCCTGAAGTTCAAACTAAGTCCTTTACAACATCCACTTTCAAGAAGAGATTTTGTTGGGATATTTTAAAAGGTGCGTATGATATTAGTTGCCTGTTTGTGTTTTTCTTTTAAAAGACAGGGGTTTTTTTGCACTGTTCTATCATCTATTTAACCACACACAGAGCTAACTACCCAATGGCATCAAAAAAAAGCAACATAAAGCAATAAATACCAACCAAGATAAGAAGCACCTAAAGGGTCCCTCGCAGTCTGGAAAAGTACTGGTTCATGAACAGATGGTGTAGCTACATCCACTGTTGTCCATGCTACACTGTGAGAAGACCCACATGCAACCCGTGTGATTTTCTGGCCTTCCAAGCCCTGGACAAGAGTGGGCTTTCTATTGACTGTAGTAGTTCCATTGCCTTGTTGCCCATGGTCATTGTCACCCCAAGCATAAACCTGCCAGTAAAGGTTTCCACACATTACTTTGCTTCACTGGTTGCCTCATTTAGCAGTTTACTTAAAAATGCCTATGAATTAATCTTAGTGTATTATTAATCTAGAGCACTGCAGAAAACCTACTAATGCAGACACTAACATACACTGAATTATTATTAAATCATGAAATTATTCATTACTGCAAATTCATAAATCATCAGCTGATTCACAAAGTATTCAATGTGCATAGTGATGGGTAAGTTAGAGGAGGAATTAGTTGCATAGTAATTACACCGGGAATCTGAATCAGCACTATGATAATGCTGTATTCACAGCAAAAAAATCCATCTAGAACACTGCTACATTTCATGAGTGGGAAGCAGGAAACCAATCATGAGGCAATACATAAACTAGGAAAGTACTACAAAACTATTACCACAACCATATTTAAACTCCAGTAATAATACAAACATAAAATGTATTTTGAATTACAATTATGTTTATATTTACTCATGACTTTTAAAAATTACTAATTATACTTGTTGAGTTTTTTGTATTTTATCAGCACTGATCCTATTACACTCTTCTCTAACAACTTAGTTTACTCCTTTCTGAACTGAGGGGAAAAAGGGAAAGGAGTGTAACACACAACATACCTGTCCAGTGTCAGTAACTGCTAGGCAATGGAGGGCACCTACAGCCACATGCACGATCTTTTTACCCCGCAGTCCTTCAACCACCTGTGGCTTTCGTACATGTACATCTGTGCCATGACCTAGCCTGAAGTAGTCACCCTTACCCCTGCAACAGAGAGAAAGTGTAAAATTCAGAACAAGTACACTGTTTGCACATTCCTCTGTCAATACAGCTTCCAAAACTCAAAATACTTGATTTATCACTGGAAGCTAGCAAGTTGTTGAAATCTGAATTACAGAAGCCTAAAAATGAGTATAACTGCAATTCATTGCCTCCATATCTTTTAACCTCAGTGCAGAACAGACATTGCAGAGCTACTTTTTTTTGTATGCAGTGCAACTGTGATTACATTATGGCATACTACTGAGGATAAATACAACAATAACAATCTTTCACAAGTGTCTGCACATGAAAAAAATATATTTGAACTGTTGTTCTGTTTTCAGAATTGAGCTTTTTCACACTGCTGCAAGCTTTAATACAGGCATTTTTTCCCCAAGAAAGGATTTGATATGCTGTAGGTGGACAAAATGTATGGTAGTTACCTATCTAAGGTTGTGATGCAGAAGTTATAAACAATAAAAATTCAAGAATAAAAGTTTAGAAACAACTCAGCCATCGTAAAGCATAGACACGTACAGCTGAAACAGACCCAAAAGGTCCTTGTAGACCTCTAACATTATAAAATTGCTGTCGATTATGACTAGACATTAACAGAGTAAGTCAAACTCAAAGAGGAAGAAATGAACAAAAGTTTTGCAAAGATTTCATAAACATTTCCACATTCCCTTCCACATAAATCACAGAACAGTTTTGGCTGGAAGAGAGCTTCAAGGTCATCAAGTCCAACATTTATCTAGCACTATCATCACTACTAAATTATGTCTCCCAGTGCAACATCTACCCTTCTCAAACACTTTCAGGGATGGTGACTCAACCACCTGAACAGGGTGTTCCAATGCCTGGCAACCCTGGCAACCCTTTCAGGAAAGACATTCTTAACATCCAACCTGAACCTCCCCTGGTGCAGCATAAGGCTGTCACCCCTTATCCTATCACTCACCACTAGGGAGAACAGATCAACCCCTGCCTCTCTACAACCTCCTTTCAAGTAGTTGTAGAGAGCATTAAGGTCTCTCCTCAGTCTCCTCCAAGATAAACAGCCCCAGATCCCTCAACCTTTACTCACATGACACATGTTCCAAATGCTTTACTCGCTTGGTAGTCACCTCTGTACCCTCCTCCAGCCCTTCAGTGTCCCTCTGGTAGTGAGTGGCCTAAAACTGGACACAGCTTTTGGGGTGTGACCTCACCAAAGCTGAACAGAGGGCAATGATTAACCCTCTGGTCCTGCCAGCAACACTATTCCTGATGGAGGTCAGGATGCCACTGGCCTTCTTGGGCACCTGGGCATGCTGCTGGCACATATTCAGCTGGTCCTCGATAAACACTCCCAGATCCATCTCCCCATGGATGGCAGCTCTTCAGTCACACCTTCCCCAAACCTGTAACACTGCTGGGAGTTGCTGAGGTGGAAGCACAGGATCCAGCATTTGGCCTTCCTGAAATTCACATAATCGGCCCCATGATCCAGCCTATCTAGATCCCACTGCAGAGCCTCCCTACCCTTAACCAGGACAAGCTCCCACCCAGCTTGGTGTTGTGTGCAAACCTACTAAGGGTGCACTCCATCCCCTTCGTCCAAATCATTGATAAAAATGTTAAATGAGAATGGCCCCAGCACTGAGCCCCAGGGGACACCACTCCTGACTGGCTGCCAACTGGATTTAACTCCATTGACTACAACTCTGGACTCTGCCATCTAACTGGCTTTTTTCCCTTGCAAAGTGTATACCCATCCAAGTCAAGAGCAGTCAGTGTCTGTAGGAGAAAGCTGTGAGCAACACTGTCAAACACCTTACTAAAGCCAGGGTAGAAAACATCCACACCCTTTTCTTTGTCCAACAAGCAGGTTACCCTGTCATAGGAGATCAGGTTTGTTAAACAGGACCTGCCCTTCATAAACCCATGCTGATTGGGTCTGATCACCTGGTTATCCCACATGTGTTGCATAATGGAACATGGGACAATCGGCTCCATCAGTTTTCCTGGAAATGAAGTCAAACTACCAGGCCTGTAGTTTCCTGGATTATCCTTCCATCCCTTCTTATAGATGGATGTCATATTGGCTGACTTGCAGTGAGCTGGGACCTCTCCAGTTTGCCAGGATTGCAAATAAATGAGGGACCATGGTTTGGTGAAAACCTCTGCCAACTCTCTCAGCATTCTAGAATGCACCCCATCTGGTCCCATAGATTTGTGGACATCAGTGTGGAGCAGGTGGTCCCTGACCATCTCATAGATTGGGGGGGGTGGGACATTTTGCTCCTGGCTCATCTCTAGGCTCAGGGGGCTGGTTCCCTCACTACAGGTGTTTCTACTAAAGACTGAGGCAAAGGCAGCATCAAGCATCTCAGCCTTATGCTCAACCTTTGTCACTATATTTTCTCCTTTGTCTAGCAGGGGATGGAGGCTCTCCTTGGTCTTTCTTTTGTTACTAACACATTTATAGAAGGTTTTATTGCTTTCCTTTACTTTCAAAGCGAGACTAAATTCTAGCTGGGCTTTTGACCTTCTAATTATCTCCCTACACAATCTAACACTATCTTTCTACTCATAATGAGTGGCCTGGCCCTTCTTCCAGAGGCCATGAACTGTCCTTTCAACCTGAGAGCCAAATGTCCCTATTTAATCAGGCCAGTCTTCTATGCTGCCAGCTCATCTTTGGGCACATGGAGATGGCCTGTTCCTGTGCCTTTAAGATTTCCTCCATTAAGGGGTGTCCAACCTTCCTGGACTCCTATACCCTTCAAATCTGACTCCCAAGGGACTCTATCACAGAAGCTCCAAATAAATCAAAGTTTGCCCTTCAGAAGTCCCAAGTGACAATTTTGCTGTCTCCCTTCCTAGCATTTCTAATTTCATGGTTACTGCTCCCCAGACAGCCTCTAACTGCCACATCCTCCATGAGTCCTTTGCTCACAAACAGGAGGTCCCATCAGGGTGCCTACTCTGGTGGGTTCACTTACCAGCTGTGTGAGGAAGTTATTCTCTACACATTCCAGGAACCTCCTGGGCTGTGCCCTCTCAGCTATGTCATACCTCTTGTATTTTTGTAATTATGAAAGCATATAATTTGAAAGAGGGAAGGAAAGAGAGAAATGGTTTCCAGTAGCCACTCTGAGAACTTATAGCTCTAGTAGAAACTTCTATCCCTTTTAAGATTTTGCAGTTTATATTTGGCAGGTCTTAGCCTGACAAACTAGGGAGTTTACTGCGTCAATTCCTGGTAAGCAGTTTGAATTCCAGGGTGAAATAAATGACTCTGCAAACTGATGGGAATAGTTTGGAGCTTCCCACTTTAGTCTTGTCTTGTGTTCAGAGTAGAAGCACACATCACTGAAGCTGCACACAGCAGCAATCTTGCTCTTTGGAACATGCTCATGCTGAAAGGAGAGATATTGGGAACGTCATATCAGGAGAGGAAATGTAAATGACAAATGCAACGTACCATGTCCATACCACTCCTGACTTGGTCAGTGCCAATGAGAACTGTGCACCACACTCAATCTGACAAACGCCTTGGCCATTCAGTCTTTCAATGTTCTGAGGAATGTTGCATCCTTCACTTCCTCCTCGGCCGAGTTTTCCAAAATCACCATCACCCCAAGAAAACACCAAACCTACCAGAAAACCAAACTGCAGGTCAAAAACTATCACAGTATTCTCATGCCCTAGAAAGCTTCTGAAACAAGATATTCCTACCTTCATCTGTCAAAGCAAGAGTCTGAGCATCTCTGCTTCCACAAGCAACCTGAATGACTCTGTGGCCAAGGAGAACTTTAACCTAGAAAATAGAAAATGTAAGCAAGTTGCTTCAAAGAACCTGTGTTTTAAAACCTATGTTTCAAATTCTCATGACTGATCTTGTTCATTGTACCCAGGTCTGAGGCATACCACTTAGCAAAGGATTCTCAAGCTTTGCTCACTTGGAATCCAGCACTGCTCAATGACAGTAGTAGCCTGTAGCTATGTATCAAAGTAGATTCCAGTATGAATGCTCAAAATAGCACTAGCCACTACATATCACTTTCCAAAAAGCAGCAAGACTGGATCTTTTTAGCCTTTTTGAAATACCACTAATAACAGGCAAGGTATGTGTAACCAAAACTTAATTTAGATCACTCAAAAATGATGTTTCATACTGCTTTCACAGTTTTTTGCTGTATTTCAGCTTTATTTTATCATTTATTAAACAAAAGCAGTTTCATATTTCATCATAAACAAGAAAGGTTTACTTTACCATCTTGGGCTTCAGCTGTGTGGTATTATCTCCGTGTCCTAGCCTTCCATATTCTCCAAGGCCCCATGTATACAATTCACCACTAGAGGTAATGGCAGCACTGTGGGAACTGCCACAAGCAATATCACGGATGCGTTTGGTTTTCAATGCTTCTATCAATCTGGGTTTGTCACAGTTCCTAGAAAATGAATGAAAAATTGATTGCATTATTTTTTAAAGAGGTATACAACACATTCCAACATTCCTAATACAAAACAATTTGTGCAATAACATTAACCTAAAAATGAAATAAGATGCAACATTATGAATCCAAGACAAACTCCTTAGCAGCATCATAAATCTAAAGCTTATTGTACTTCAAATTTATTTAAAGAAATGTTTTATGTATATTCTGCAAAACTGAGGTGAGAAAGCCAAAACAGCATGGAGATTAATTGATTAAAAAGTGCATAATACAAAGTGAAAACTGATACACTATCATTGTCAAAAGTTGAGCAATTTGTTGGCTGTAGAAACAAAGCCAGGTACTAAGATTAAGAGAAGACACTCCCAAACAAACTTTGCTCTTTACAAGCAAGATATGAGAAGCAAAATTTACTGTTAGGTTTTTATGAGAGTACTGGGAACTCCACTATTCAGATGGTTACATGAGAGTCTCTAACTTTAGGGAAGATACTCAACTCAAGGTTTTATAATATTGACTGCTTAACAGATTGCTAATTAAGGTATTATAAAATGACACATGGCCTCTGGAAAATTTGTTCCTGTGTCTCACTTTTAAAATAATTACAGCTAGCATGAGGCAGTTGAAAAATAAAACAATACTGCTCTAATCCCAACTTCCTTTCTCATTGATTTGACATGACATACATGCTGCATGCACATTTGTTGTCTTAACTGAATTTAACAATGCAATTTTTTATGTATTCTGAGCAGGTCCTCATAATACATGAAAATGATAAATAAAGATTTCCCCAGGGGCTATGTTTATCAGGTTTTTTTCTTTCAATAGTTCTACAGTGCATACAAAGAAAAATCTTGAGACTATCCAAATTTTCCGTAAAGCCGTCCCATGGAGCATTAACCCACGTATTACTGAAATTTATTTCAGGTTAACAAGTCTGTGAACAAAAACCTTAAAAAAGGGCTAAAAGATACTCTGTTAGCCATAGATTATGAACATACAGCTCCAGAATTCAAACCTGCTGTGGTTTTACAGCTCAAGGCACCAATGTAAACCTTACCTTACAGAAGTAACGAAACATTTATGTCCAAAAGTGTGCTATTTTCATCGGTGACACCCAAAAAAGTCCACTAAGTATTACATTAATTGAATGTCTCCTTTTAAAGTGGCTTGAAGGCTGCTACAATTGCTGCATCATTGATTTCATTAATTGACTAGTACTGCTGAAAATAATCTTTTCATGGCAAATTTTTATTCCCATTTATTAAAAATTTTGTCATTATCAAAGGGAGGAAGGACAGCTGTGTTATAACATGCAACATAAATGTTGTCTTACTGGCAGAGACAAATTTGGAACCTTACATTCGACTAAAATGACCAAGTTTTCCATCATCTCCTTCACCCCACGAAAATACCTTTCCATCAACAGTTAATGCCATGGCATGCCGGCCACCTAAAAGTGCAAGCAGAAATATACATTTTTCAGGCTTTCAGGCTGGAGCAGCTCCAGAAAAATACAATCTCATTAAATTTGACAATGCTGTAGTTTTATAATGTACAATCCCCTTAATTCAATACATTATTTACACGCTTCAGAATTACGTAAGACAAAACTTCTGTGAGTGTAGATTTCCTGACACTTTAAAAAGAAAAAGGAACAATCACTCCACCCACCATTTTCAGTGCTGCAAGAATAAAAAAAACCCCAAACCTACCATATAGCCAATATTAAAACACAAAAACACTCTCTTCTTTGGATCAAACTGAAGAAACTTTCAAAGGTGATAACATCTAATGTCCAACAATTAATAAACCATGCATGGTCTAAATTCTTAGATTTTAATAATGGAACCATTAGATTAATGACATTTTTAACAGAATTGTAAAACCTGTTTTTTTTTTTAAAATTAAAGCATCCAATATGCTGGGGCAACCGAGCACCCAAGAAAATTGTAAAGAATTATTTTTCAGGCTTTATATGTTATCTTTACGTATAAAAGAATAGCAATAGTCAGTACCTGAGTGAACAGCCACCTTCTTTACGACATAGTTACTGAGAGCTGTAATCTGGCGGGGAATAGGCACGGTTCCACTGGATATTCCTAAACCCAGCCTTCCATTCGTGGCTTCTCCACAGGCATATACTTTACCCTCTACAGTCACTAAAATACAGAAAAGTTTGAAACATCATTAATATTTCATAACTATAATTTGTCATTAAATATTTATTTTAAGCTTATATTACCTGCAAAGAGGCTTTTGGATCCCCCAGCTACTTGCACAACATTCAAGGCAGACAGGGTTTCAGAAAATGAAGGGACCTTTATCTAGAACAGTGAAGAGATAAAATAATTACAATACATTTTGAAGTTTTATACTTTAAAAAGACTACACCTAAATGATAAACCAGTTTAGCTACCAGTTAACCTTTTTTTTAATATTTGAAACTTCACATATTATTCAGACATTTCACACATACCAGTTAATAAACACCAGGCAAAAGAGAAGAAATCAAGAAAAATATTTAATACTAAAATCATGATAAACGCAAAGTCTTAGAAAAAATAAAATGTGATCTAAACAACTGCATTCCTTTTAGCAAAGTTTTCTTGAGAAAACCAAAAGAAAACAGTAGAGTTAACTTTTTGTTTCTTGAAAGACACTACAAATACAATAGCATACATTTTATTTACAACATAAGTTAAAGAAATGCTCTTTTTACATACTTTTTCAGACTTATGATATCTTATATTGATTAAACATTCACCATATAACTCCCATCTTGTGTTGCATATCTGGACAGGCTGGATCAGTGGGCTGAGGCTAATTTGTAAGAGGTTCAACAAGGCCAAGTTCCTGGTACTGCACTTTGGTCACAACCACCTCATGAAAACAGGCTCAGGGATGTGTGGTTGAGAAACTGTCCACCAGAAAAGGATCTTGGAGCCTTGGTTGACAGCCAGCTAATACGATCCAGCAATGTGCTCAGGTGAATGAGAACAATGGCATTCTGTCTTGTATCAGAAATAGTATGGTAAGCAGGAGCAGCACTGGTGACGCCACTTGAGTATTGTGTACAGTTTTGATGTACACGATATAAAAGAAGGCAGTTTCAAAGAAGAGCAACAAAGCTGGTAACGGGTCTAGGGCACAAGTCTTATAAGCAGCTGATGGAATTGGAGTTCTCCAGCCTGATTAAAGAAGGGTGAGGGGAGACCATGTCATTCTCTACAGCTACTTGAAAGGAGGTTGGAGCAAGGTGGGTATTGGCATCTTCTTCCAAGTAACAAGCAACAGAACAATAGGAAATGGCCACCAGATGCACCAGGGGAGGTCTGGATTCGAATTGGACTGCCCAGGGAAGTGGTAGAGTTGCCAATTCCTGGAGATTTTTAAAAGACATGTACAAATGGTACTGAGCAACAAGGTTTACTGGTGATCTGCCAGTGCTAGGTTAATGGTTGGTCTTGATCATCTTAAAAGGTCTCTTCTGACCAAAATGATTCTGTGGCACTTTGTATTAAAAATTATGCATAAATAATAGCACACAGGTCTGAAGTTTATCTTGAATTACATCGAATTACAAACAAGTTACACCAATCAACATGTTTAACTTTTTTCTTTTATTAACTGCCTGCTCCATGTACAAGTAATACACAGAAAAGTTTACAAATATCAGTTCTACACACTTTTAGAACAATTAGTTCACTACCATCTAACATAAATGATTAAGTGGTTGATAAAAATATCAAACTTCATTTCAGAGCAACAACCATAATGCAAATTTTCTCCCTATTTTTAATGCAGCAGACATCTACAGGGAAGGTTTAGATTGGCTATTAGGAAGAAATTCTTTACTGAGAGAGTGGTTGGGCACTGGAACAGCCTGCCCAGGAAGGTGGTGGAATCACTATCTCTGGAGGTGCTTAAAACACAAGTAGATAGAGCAGTTGAGGCCATGGCCTAGGGGCTAGAGAGATGTTGGGATGAAGGCTGGACTCAATGATCCTGGGGGTCCTTTCCAGCCACAGTGATTCTATGATTCTACATGTCTTAACAGTAAAATTCTACAAAAATTTACTCTTTGTAGCTTTTGAAAAAAATGTACTAAATTCTGATTAAATTAGAATTTATATTTAGTTGTGTGAGACTTATTTTTTTAGCTGTTTGTCTTGCACTGAAGTACAAAAACAACAAGCATACCTTGGAACCTTTCAGCCCTCCCAGTTGGTCTTTGTCATTCAGTCCCCAAACAAAGACTTTGGTTCTTATTGTAGCTGCTGATTCTAGCCCAGCTGCCTTCTTTCTAACAAGGCTGAATGTATTGAGAAAGAAAACAAGGTTATTTTACAATGCAAGATACATCACAGGCACCTTTTATACCTTATTATACAAAGTATAATACACCAAGCTTTTGTGCTAGGTTTTCATTTCCAAATACACCGCAAAAGAGCTGCACACCTTACTAGTGTGACAATCTTTACGATAATCAACTAATTTTACCTACCTAAAATTCTGACAAACTAAGATACTGATTTCTCTTATTACAATAATCTCCTAAATTATAGGAGTATGTAAGACACAAAGGTTCTCTGTCATTTCATCATGACCACTGCAGTTGCCTACCTTCCAGTGTTAGCCTTATCATCATCCTCTTCCTCATTATCAGAAGCAAGAAAAGGAACTGCAGCCAAATCTTCATCCTCTGCACGTATACGTCCCAGTATGCTGAGGCCATGTATTTTGCAATCAATCCCAGAGCTTCTGCACTGCTTGATTGCAATCTCAATATACCTGTGGTACTAAGAAGAAAAAAACCTAAATTGACCTCTTTTGGATTCTATGTAACTTACAAAACAGATAAAAGAATTGGAACTTTTGCTTGATTATGTCACCTTAACAGAAAAGATCTGCAACTTTAAACACTTGGCTTTTCACCTCTATGTAGTTCATGTTTCAAGATAAAACATATAGCCTCCCTAACTGGAGAATGATATCACCATCAATCTTCTAAAAATTCATCACATGCTCCCTTCCTTACTGTTACTGAAAAAGAACTACTACCCAAAATAAGCTTTATCGCCCACAAAAACTATCATCTAATTTAAGTTATTTGGGATGCCTTATTGGTTCACAGGCATATTGATTCACATCAAAAAACTCAAAATACCTTCATTAGTAAGACTTCTGCAGAGTTATAACGTTCTTATGGTATAAGTTAGAGTAATTAAGGTTACTAAGCTGACAGAAATACCGCTTATTTAGAAGAGTATAAAATATCATGCTTTAATAATCAGAGCAGCACTTTTATCTGTATTTTGTTTCACACTCAAGTAATTCTTGCACAAACTGCACTTACTTCTGTGCAATCACTGAGAAGAGGCACTGTGGTGTCTGTAGGATTTATATTGATTGTCTTTAGCTCTATTAAGTTATTTAATGAATTCCCCCCTAGAAAACAGAACGCAGAAATAAACATTTTAAGATACAATGTTTGTTTCATAAGCAGGCACTACACATGTTAAATGGCAGACTGTGTTAACTCAAAACAGATAAATATCTACTGTTGATCACAGTAAAAAAAAAATCTTAGACCTCCTAAAAGAATATAAACACACATACCTGAAACTACAACTAAAGAGGGCATGTAACTGCTGTCTGCAGGGTCCACTATCATCTTTAATCTGTGAACAAGAACATCTGGAAAAATCTCCAAGCGAATCCAGTGCTGTGGAAAACACACCATTTTAAGATACTGTTGGTTAGGACCGCCATAAGATTAAAAATAAGCATGTGCTGTTCTTGAAGAAAACATGAAGAACATTTATCAATCGTACACAACAGCTGCAATGCACCTGAACCGGCCAAAAGAAAAAAGGTCAAGTTAACTTCTTGTCTACTCATCCTCCCAATAAAAAAGAAACAGTTGCAGCCAATTATTTCACCCAAGAGTAACACCAGTGAAAATAGTGAGAAAGGCCAACACTGCTGCTGGAGATCATAACATGGGATAAGATGTAAATCTTTTGTTACAGTCTGTAGACATCCTAAAGGAGGGGCTCTTGGGGATATTCTCAGGATGGCCATTAGCAGAGCATCAAACCACACTGGACAGAAGCCTGGCTGTCTAGTCTGACCACAAAGCAGTGCTGCAGGCCAATAAAACTGGTAAGCCATGAACTAAGAATGTCATTTAATAAATTATGTGGATACAAGAGTTTAAATTTACACCTGTCTAAGCCATGAGACACCAGCCTCTCTACGAAAAAGGTCTTCACTGAAAGAGTGGTCAGTCACTGGAACAGGCTCCCAAGAGAAAGGCAACAAGCCTGTCAGAGCTCAAGATGCATCTAGAAGATGCTCTTAGTCACATGGTTCAATTTCAGAAAATGCAAAATTGGAGACAGGCATTGTACTAAGTGATTCTTATGGGTCCTTCCTGACTCAATATATTTTACAATTCTATGCAAGTGGGGAAGTACACAGAAGGATTTTTAGCTAGTGAGAATATAGCTGCTTTTTGTATTACGACAAATCCACTTCAGCAAAATATAACCTATGTGACTTAAGCACAACTGTCACCAGCTATTATATTGAAAAGGCATTTGTAACTATAAAGTCAATTGTAGCCATAAAAGCAACTGCAGAACAGATTAATTACTCTGCATTCAAAAAATCACACGTTTCATATAATGTACATGAAATCATTTTTAAAATTAAGTACAGCTTTAAAAACAGGCACACTTACAATGAAAAAACTTCCTTTTGTATTTCAGATGTCTGTTTTGCACTAATCCTCTGTCTTATAAGGCAACAAATACATTTCAGTAGGGTAAATACTTAACCCTTTAAAGAAGTATAGGAGGTCTAGAGTAGATGAACTCCAGCAGTCACTTCCAACTCCTATCATTTTATGAATAAACTAGTTTCACATTTTTCACTGGCCAGAACAAACCAGTTATACCTTTCCTTGTGAGCCAGAAGACTGCCAGCACTGCTCACTACCATCAATAAGACGTGAAGCCTGATTCACAGAGGATGAGACATTCAAATTCTTAACTATTCTTGACCAATCATCCAGTAACATTCCCCGCTGACTACTATGCCGTCTCTTCAGCTGCTTTCCTGAACGCCCACAAAATACCGGAGATTGACCTGCATGGTGAAGCAAAGCATTAAGTAAGTACCTCAAAGAAAATTGCATTTATTCAACACATAAGCAATATGAAAGGAAACAGAACAAATGAAAGACTTTGGGTAGTATGAAAGTAGATTACAAAAGCACGTCACATAATGGTAAAACTAATTACACTTGAAACACAAATCATAAGCAATGACCTTTAATAAAGAGGTTCCAAGCACTTTACCTGACTACAAGTTTTCAAGCCTGTTATTTGCGATAGTCACATTTTTCTGTAGCTATGACTGATTTGTATCAAGAAACCAAGTATAATTTAGTAAGAAATAAACATGAAAAATTTAGGAAAATTACTTTTTTTTCCTAGAATGTAAGACATGGAGTAATTCTAAAAATCAACTGACAAAACAAGACAGGGTCATGCAATCTTTCAGCTGACAGAATCCTTAAGAGACTACGTTCTTGACTGAATAATCGCTTCAAATGGTCCTTCCTTTTGAAATACAAATCAGAATTTACAACAATACTTACTTCAAAATATAGGCTTATGGCACATTACTTTTGTACGCCACCACAGCCTACAAACAATATGGAACCAACCCTTGGTAAAAACCCCTTACACAAAAATAAACATAGCTACAATACAACATGCAATAAATCCCCATTCCTGCTTAAGAATGAGGTGGTTTAGTGAGTTATTTCCCCCCTGCAAAAATGCACTTCTGTGTCTCTTACCTTTGTAGCTTCCAGAAAATCTGATTAAGGGAATATTGTAATTCTTACACCCTACCCAAGTCAAGTGGAAGGATTATAAATTCACAGTATAGTAGTTATGTAACCATTTTAACTGACTTTTTAATGGAAAGTCTCTCTCACCCTTTAGTCAAACCAATCACACATAATGCATGTCCATGGATTTCTAAAAGGGAAACAGTTTTACTCATTCTCCAAACAAAACAGACCGGCAACCTTCCTTGCAAATACAAGGTCAAACTAGTTTTTAGACAGGTGAAGAGAAAAAACCAAAAACTTAATCGAGTCCAGCTGAGTGTTGCATAATAATACAAACCCCTGAAGTTCTAGAATACAAACAACATGGCACCTACTCTTGCATTAGAAATAAAGTGATTTCAAATGCTTTCCTTTTCCTAACATACATGTCTATTGTCTCCATATCATAGAGGAAATGAGACAACTGCCTCTCAGTGTGTGATGCCTACGTTCTACAAAAACATAAAAAGTGCAACCAAGGTGTAAAAAAGTATCCTAGGTATTTCATACCACACCTGCTGTCATGACCATTCCATTCACCTATGATTAGGCTGACAGCACAAGGCAGGAAGATGTTGCTGAAAATGCTGGTCTGACATAAAGAGTTACTGTCACGTAGCCATATTCTTTAAACTTTTTTAAAACTGAAAAAAAGAGCAGTAGTCCACCATGTACCATTTCAGTCAATCCAAACACTAATTTCATTATCTTAGAGAGCCGATATTTTAAACTCCCTTTTACACAAACACATTCATCACATTTTAAATTAATCCAAGAAACAGTTTCTGATACTTACCTGGTTCATTTATTCTGCCAAAAGTATGTCGGGTATTATGCTTTCTGGTTTTAAAACAGGTTTCACAAAAATCAAAGTCATCACAATTTCTGCATTTGAATCTAGGCCCATTGATAGGAAACATCTGACAACCATCACACCTGATCGCACAAAAGAACAAGTAAATATTTTTTTAGCGATTTTCATGCCAAAAAATAGCTGTAACATTAACAGAATCAGGAAAATAAGAATAATCTGTATACAAGAAGAAAAATGTAGATCATCACTTACGTGACTCCAGGATGAATGCTGGGGACCAGTTCCATTTCTGACAACAAGCCAGTCCAGTGAGACTGTTGAGGAAAGTCTACAATGACATCTTTTCCATTGGCACTAAAAGCTGTGACAAAAACATGCATAAAATATAAGTTTCAAGTTTCTATAAATGAAGCGGAATATGCCCCGCACAACATGAAAACAGAAGCACATAAAATAAAAGTTACTTTCAGAAGTCATCCTTTATTTTAACAGAACTCTGCATTAACCTCATTGGAGGGCATGGCAAGGGCTAGAGGGAAAGGGTGTTCAGATGTCAATATTATGCTGTTTATTTCTTTACTCTGACTTTTTTATTAAATGGATCCCAAAGGGAGAGAGTGCTTCTAAGTACAAATACATTATGACCAGTATCTGCACTTCCTCAAAGAAACTATACCACACATATTTCAGCTCCCCTCACAACTTGACACCAGCACACACCACTTTCTCCTCACCACCACATGAAGGCAAACTATTTGTGGCTTATCCAAAGTATGACAACTGTAATAGTGAACTGCACAGATCTTTAAAGACCTTTGTTGTATGTGAATCAAACGGCTCAAAAAGCAGATGAACACACTAACAAAATGGACTGCCAGAGAGTACTAGTCAATTAATTTACCACAGACATCAAGTGCATTCTATACTCTTATCACCATGCAATCTCCCACAAAAGGGTGTTTTCTGAATGTGCCTAGATTCTCCCCTGAAATTGCAGAAAATCTGTGTGGTTTCCAGTTCCATCATCACCCCCCCCTGCCCCACTCTGAATATACATTACCTTTGACAACTCCTACACTTCGGTGAGTAACTGATCCCCATTTGTATTTGGGTGTGGTAACGGAGCTTTTCACACGCACTTTGTCACCAATTTTGATATGAGAGGCAGAATTCTGTGGTGGGAATCCTAGCAGTTGCAAGAAGAAATGTAAGGGAAGTAGGTTTTTCCCCTCCAAAAATAAAATTAGTTTTTTTACTAAAAAGCAGTTAGTGATGAACTTACCTAAAAGCTCAACATGGATATATCTCACCCAGTAGGTACCACCCTTCTGTTGCCAATCACACTGCACATTGAGGTCATGCAATCCATCTCGATCCAGTTTAATGACTTTGCCTACATCTCCTTCACAAACCTCCTCATAGGTTCTGCAGCACCTAACCATCATGCCCACCTAGGGAAGAGACAGAATGCCACAGCTATGCTAGGACTTCTTAACAGAAGAAAACTTCAGTAGAGCTTTTGTTTATCATGCTTACCTGAATATTTTCCCTCACATACACAGCATAGTCATCATTACTTAAGAAATCAGATCGTTTCTTATAGGTCTGGCTCTCCGTTACAACAGCACCATTTGACTGGAAAAATATTCACAAAGATTTATGTAACAGTTAGAGAATTTGGTTTCAGTTAAGATAAATAAAACTATTAGCAGACACTGAAGGCAAAACAATAAAACCAGGCACATGTAGTATCTGAGTTGCATGCCAAAGAGGGAAACACATTCCAATAGCTCAAAAATGCAGGGCTAAACATTTATGAACTAATTTACCTTAAACTGAATTTTAATTTCTGAAATGCTTTGCCAGGGAACGTAGTTGTAAATTTTCAAATGTGTGAAACAAGCTGCAAGTTGCTTTTATAAAGTCTGCTTGCCAAAAAAACTTAGAACAAATTGGATTTGTGAGTAATCTGCTTAGCCTTGGAAGCATTCATATTTGACTTCTCAGGCTACTTGTTTGGAAAGGAAAAAACACAAAGTAAAAACGATGATGAAGCATAATCAGCTACCTAAAGTACACTACTGATTTGTTTTGTTATGTAATACAACAGAACTTAAAGTATTCCCTTAGAAAAGTAAGCTGACAAAAAAATGTAAGATTCTAGTTATCAGAAATTATTCAAGACTTAATCAACTTAAATACTTTTAACAGAACTACTGACTGCACTGCAGCTGTAAGGACAATTTTCAGAAAAGTTTGCTACATTTTAAGCATGTAAGGTTTTTCCATTCAAGGCAATACTGACAAAAGGTATCAGTACTCAACGCTGATTTCCTTCAAAAAATAAAAGTATCACAGAACATCAGGAATTGGAAGGGACATGATCATCTAGTCTAACACCTTAGTCAGAGCAGAGCAGGATCACTCAGATTAGGTCAGTCAGACAGGAACAGTCCAGGCCAGTTTTGAATGCCTGCAGAGAAGGAGACTCCACAAACTCTCTGGGCAGCCTGTTCCACTGTTCTGCCACCTTCACCACAGTAAGATTTGCCTTATGCATAAATGTAACACACTTGTTTAAATTATAAAGTCCCACGTGTCACAAAGCTCAGCGTTAACTCCTTTAAACTTCATTTTACTGTCAAATCCTTACTACTAAAGCAGTTCCTGAAAGTAAATAGAAGACTAATACAAGGTCATTACAGCCATCACGCTTAAAAGTCAATGTACAGGTCACTGTCACCAATACAAATAAAATGTTTTTGTAAGGAAAATGGTTAGTTACTTCATCAGCATTTTTTTGCCATTTATTCACTAATTACTCAATCCTTCTCTGTATGCAATATAGCTTTTTCAGACCAAAGGAAGACAGAGCAGGGGGAAAAAAGGGACAAAAATGCAAAGTCTTTTATTATAAATATGACGCTACAGTATTTTAGATGAAACTGAGAGCTATGAAGGTTATTTAAAATGAACTGGTAAGGAAACTTTCACCCTGTGCTACTCTCACACTGATTATTCTTGAGTTCTTTTAGGACATGCCTTAGAAACATAGGGCAAACACAGACCTTTTTACAGTATTGAATGCAGAACATCCTTGTACTTCAATTTCATAAAAGGAAAGAATCAACATTTGCAGCCAACTAGCATGATTTAGGTTTTAGTAAGCTGATACTTACCACAGGGCAAGCAGCTTCAACTTCTTCCACCTCCTCTGCTATTTCCTCATCTGAATATTCATCAGAGATAGTATCAGCATCAGAGAGATCCGTAATTTGAACATCAGGGTGATCCAACAACCAGCCAACTAAGGCTTCCACTCCTGATACGGAAAAGAAATTCAAGTCTCAAAAGGATTCTCTGACATTAACACAAAAAAAAGTAACCATTGCTCCTTTGTAAGCAGCATTTTAATCTGCTCACAACTAACATAATTTATTTAACTAAATTACATACCTGGTAATCCAGAAGCACTTCCAGAGGTTCCAGACAAAGATTTTAGTGCAAACTCTATGTTTTTCCTTGGAAATCCCATTTCCATAAGTTGAACTACAATGGGGAGGGGTGGAATTGGAGATTGCTTGCGTTTCTTCACTTTAGTGGGCCGGATATGTTGCACTGTGATGGGTGTTGTAGCTTCGCTAGAGCTGCAGTCTTCAAACAATGGAGTTGAAGGATGCGTAGACTCTACAGCCAAATACTGACACACTGCCAAAGCAGCGGCCTAAGTGAGGGAAAAAAAAATCATTCCAAGTAAAACAAGCATATCTAGCACAGTTTTGTGTTTGACTGGAATTAAACATTATTTGCCAGAAAGCGTTCAGGTTACTTAACAATAAAAACAGACTGTACCTCAAGCTCTTGTTTGTCAAATATTGCTTTTACAGGTGATGGTTGTGTAGCAGCTGTCAAAAGTTGCTGTAAAAGAATCATGGGAGGCTGAGGTCCTTCAGGAGACATATCTCCGATGTCAGGAGAAGCAACTGCTCCATCCTCTTGAAAAAAAACATTATTTTAAGCAAAACCATGTAATATAATTAAATCGTGAGACTTAATATGCTTGTCAAGTAGTAGGCCCAGAATGTTATTTCTCCCATCATTTATTCTCTATATGAATAATTCATTTAAGATTAAATCACATGTGTGAAAATCCCCGTACAAAAAAAGAGAAGTCTGTAGATAAACAATCTTTTACTACTGCACCTAGAACATGTCTAGCAAAAGCTGCTCAGTGGACAGGGAATTTGCAAAGTATCTTCCAAGTTCACTTCTCATGATAGGATTATTATAAACAGGTTCTTCCAAGACAAATTGCTTTATATAGACAACCAACAATTGCATTTAGTCCCAAAATCACAGGGCACACTTCCTGGACCTCTAACACAACCTCTTGAGAAGATGTTCCTGTAAGTACTAACTCCCCTTTCAAGGGTTTTATACATCTTTTGAATTATCTGTCTCACAGTTCTGCAATTTTTACATTTGATTTTGTATTCCTGTTGGCATAAAACATTTGTGTCTCTACACAAGACTTAAAATTTAGCTAACGCTTGTATTTCAAGCTTCAAATACTTAATCCATTGGGTCATCAAAACATAAGTTTGAAAGTTAAAATGTTCTTAACATACAAGCCTGAAGCATTTCTGAATTCTACTTCTTAAATTTCAGTCCTTAGACAGCAAATATAGTTTCTATCCTCTAACACAACCCCACACCCAGAGTTAAAGCCACATACTCCATCTACTATTACAAAAGCCAGCAAAAAAATCAGGTTGCATCTCAGAATACCTGCAGGGTTTAATGCACACTCCTGAACAGCTGGCTGAGATAGTATCTGCCTGAGCGTATCCTGGTGAGAAAGCAAAGCTCGGCCTGCTTTTAAAATGTACAGCTTTAATTGCTGGCATCGCAGCAGATCCAAATCCACTTGACCTATCAAACACATTAAGCAGTCATTAGAGCTAGGAATCTCTTCATTTAAAAGGAGGAAGGCTATCATTCATACAACTAAATAAAAAAAAAAGGGTTTATGTCCTAACTCACTGTACGAAAGCTTGTGAAATACTGATGGTATGAGGTAATTTTTAAAAGCTCCTGGATAAAAAGTCTGCACACATTCTGACTCATGATATTAGAAATACCATCTTCCTGTTTTTCACACCACCAGCAATTACAGAGCTGATACACAGCACAGCAAGTTTAGTTAAGGTTTTCTAATATTTTAAGCAATTCAATAGACTAAGTCTAGCCCCAAACATTTTTATTTTCATGCAAATCTAAAAACAATATTCCACATATAGTTCAGAGCAATTCACCTAATTAAGCTTGTTTTATAAGTGCATATGACTCATCAGGAAGTAAAAAAGGTAAGGTAAGGTTTCTTACATATCCTTGCTGTTGCCAGTATTTTTCCCATGTACTTAGAAGCACAACAATAAAACCAACAGAAAAAACCCCATCTGTACCTGAAAGACCCTGATTGGGATACTTCATCCTTTGTTTTTCTACTTTACTTCCAGCCAGATTTACTAGTTGAGCCCAAATGGATAGCATAGGTTCAGTGAAAGGCAAGTTGTTTACATTAAAGGCCACAACTGGAAGCTAGAAAGTGGGTGAGGAGCAAGATAAAAAAAAAATTAAAATTATGGATGTTTTCCAGTATTTACCAAATAATTCAAAAGCTTCAATGGTTATTAACTGAAGAAGAAAAAAGTAGCATTGGTCTTACTGCTCTTGAGCAGGTGAAGATTCTGATTACCTACAAAGCTCCTAAGCTTGTATTCCTAACGCACAACTGCAGTTCTATTCAGTAAAGATGTGAGTTTTACTGGCCCTTCATTAAACTGATACTAATGAACTGGAGATTAAGTTTCAAATGAAAATATGCAAAGCTAGAATATTAGGTAACAAAACAAGTTAAAAAGAAATAAGCTCCTCTTACACAAGAGCTGTAAACCACATTATAACAACTTGTGATTATACCTCAAATCAAATGCCTGGACATCAAGTCCATACTCCTCAAAAACTGAGGATGGGCTTTAAAGGCCCTATGAAGGTATACAAGTAACATCTTTGATTTGCAATCAGTGCACTATACATGCCGATGTCAATATATTTACCCAGTAAAGAACAAATACCTTTGCACCTTATCAGAGCCTTTAACCATACCATTCCCTTTATTAAAGCTTCAATAAACAAACTTACTGGTTTTAGCTGATTCAGTGGGCACACTCTGCACGTTCGCATGTCATAGAACTGTACAGTGATTTTCCCTTTTGGTGTGATGCGTGTCACAGTGCCTTCTCCAAATTCATCATGAACTACTTGACCACCCAGTCTCAAGCGACTGTCTATGCCACCAATCACTGCTAGTACTGCCATTAGGGCTCCCACCTCTGGATTCTCAGTGTCCGGAAAGTAGTCATCCAACACAGTCTAACAAAGAACAGTAGTATTAATTGTAGGGAGAAATCATACTCTTATATACTTCAAAATAAAAAGTTAATCACACATACTTAAAACTTTAAAATTAAAGTATATAAGTATATATATATTAAAAAATAGAAAAATGGTTTCAAAATTAAGCTTTATATTGTTTATAAACATTTTATATTTTAAAATAAATATTGATATAAAAATGAGCTTATTTTAAAACGTGGAAACTACCCCTTCTGACTGTTTTCCTGCAAAGATGTGGGTGATGGAGGTTAGCTGAGAGTTGATGTACTTGTTTATGAGTCCATTCCACTGGCTGAGCGAATGGAGCGTCCTCAGCAGTGCCACTATCTCTTCTGCTAAAGTACTACTGTGAGTGGCAGTTAGAGATGCTTGTGGCCTGGCCTTTCTCCTTCTCAGAGTAGATTCTGGAAAGGCAACAGTTGCACAATTACCAATTTAATACACACATTTTCTATACAGAAGTATTCCACTGAGGGAAAAATCCTCTACCTCTGAGCAGTGGGATATCTGAAGAACAAGTGCTAAGCAGACTGCCTAAAAATCCAAACAGTTTTTCCACAAGAAACTTCATGTCTCTTGACCTTTCATTTTTATCCCAAGATGGAAGTACTGCCTTCAATAAATGTACAGCAAGGATCTAAAAAGAGAACAGAATATTACTACACTTTAAGTAACCAAACAATAAAAGAAATCTTCAAACAAGTTACGTACAGAAGAAAAACATTTTCAACGTTAGCCTTCTATAATGCTGATTTCTTTCCAGCTGTGAAAATTAGAGATACTGATCTTCAGATTGCTAAGGATGACTTTAAAAGCAGCTGTGCCAGTTCAAAGTCAGTAATAATTTTATTAGCACATTAGCAAATCCAGCCTCTTTGATACTCAGGACATGAGCCAAACAGACTGAGAAACACTGTAAATGACTAAAACACATAGGAAAAATATAAATACAAAATGGAAAAGTTAGTTCTGACTCCTCAGCACCAAGATGTGTTTTATAATGGAAGTTACCAAGCACTCTACAATGAAGGTATGATACAGGAAGGCAACCACAGTGGCACCCAGTAGCAGTTACCGTGAAACTAGGGCCTCTGACACATTACAGAAGGAACAGGCCGGCATTCCTAAACCTAGACACTCAGTGCAGGTCTGACAAGGAACATAAGAAGCTGCAGCAGGAAAGACGAGATGAGGTTGTACGTTCTCAACAGAAGTATTTCAGGTTTTGAGCTTCTTCATCTTCTACTGATAAGATCAATGCAAGTGAATGGTGACAGTTTACCAGGGTAAACTTCTGCCAGTAGCATTTCTTTCTAAATGTGGAGGTCTTGTTCTCTTCTTATTAACGTTGGTACATGAGGAACGCTCATTTAACTCACCCTCAACAGCAAAGGTTTCTCTAATGCCCTGAGTCCTGGATGGTGACAGAAGGCTCATTAAAAGTACTGGCAAGATTCTGCTAGAAGATCACAAAAATACTCAAGCCTTTATGATACCAGGTTTTAGTTTAAAAATGTTGATGCCTTATCAAGAAAAAGATTAAAAGTCTTTTGATCCTCAAGACATACAATTTGGAAGAGTAATTGCCTAATACGGTTGCTTTTCAATCTCACTAAAATGTCACTAGGAGATGTTAAAGGAAAAGAATTAAAAACAGGAAAGGGGAAATGGAAAATAACACCAAAATAAGATATGGAGATGTTACTTCTTAAGGAGAGACTGTGATTTAAACAGCTGTTCACTATGGAAGGAGGGACGGTAGAAAAACCACAATTTGTTCACTGCAAAATGAAAGTGCACATCTTTCTTAACCACCTTATTGCAATTCTCCTCTTTATCCAACTTCCAGGAAATATTATACAGGAGTTTCTAGAATACATTTTTCCAAGTTTTTTGGCCTCTCATTTGTGTCAACTTTCAGGGTTTCCACAGATGGAAGTATGTAGTGTCCTGAAGGCATTTACATTTAAAACAATGAGTCCTCAATAAAAGAAAACCTGGGGAGGGTTTTCCCCACATTAATTTAAAACAAATTTATAGGATAGTTCCTACCTGTGTTTTAAAATGTCCTTTTTTTAAAAAAAAAAAAACAAACAACTAATGTATATTAAAACTATTGCCTACCAAAGTAATTTGGAAACACACACATTACCTGTCTCTGTAGTGAAGCAGCAGTGAAAGATTCATGGCCCTCCACAATTTTCATTAGCAAAGTTATCCACTGAGATGTACTAAGAGTACTGCACATCTGAGGCATGAGTGCGATACTTCGAATAAATCCAAGCGTGCACCAACTCCTATGCTGTTCTTTATAAACTAATTTATTTGGCAAGGAAGCTAAAAACAAAAAGATATATACAAGTAACAGTTGACCTTTCCACCAGCTATGTAATAACATACACTACACGGGATGTTTCCTGGACAAACTGTAACGCTGTCTTTACATGTAAAATTCAGCTTTAGAACCTACAATTAATTTTTATTAAATAAGCCTTTAAAAGTTACGAGTATACTATTTCCTCATATTAAAGTAGTAAACTGCATTATTTCTGAGATTACAAAGAATCTACAGAAAATAATACAGCCAGTCATATTGTTGTCCCCAAACAAAAAAGAAATGTATTGCCTAAGACAACCATATACAACCCTGATTCTCCACATCTCATGCAATTTTACTGCTTTTACTGCTAATGTTCTAAGAATGCTCAAGATCACTTATGCTGCTTTTACTAACAATTAAGATTTTTAAAGCTCTGAAAAATGCTTTTTCTAATATTTGGCCTTAAAAGAATAAAAAACTAGAAATAAAAGCTGTACAAACTTACCAGACAACAAAGCACAAAACAGAATAACAGAGAATCACACTGTTTCTACATCAGCTACCTGATTTATCTATTGTTCCGCTCTCCACAAGCATACGGAGTAGACCACACAAAGTCTTAGTAGCATCACTTTGCATGACTTCAGCATGGACACCAGCAGAGAGACACAGTGTCTGCAACAGGTTCACGGTACTTGTCAGCATCATTGAAGTGGGGTGGACATTCCTTTCAACCTGTTCTCCTTCTAAGGGGAGACAAAAGGCAGAAGAATGCACTGAGTTGATGTATTTCACCAAGAGTCTGAAACAAGCAAGATACAAGAAATTTCTCATAAATATTTGACAGGAAGATGATTTTTTGTTTCCAACCGCATGAGCAAAATATAAACCAGATTATCTTCAAAGTTATTCTCTAGCAGTACACAACTGAAACTTCTAATGTAGTGTCAAGAATAGGGAATTAATGCAATACATGTATAACTAGGCATCTTAACATTTTTTTACCTCCTGGTATCTGTGACTAAAACTATTTCTGTTGCATAGTACCATTTTCTTTGTCCCATAAATATGAAATACATTCTTTTTATCCTCCTTTCTCACAGTAAAGCTATTTTAAGCATTATACTAGTGATAAATATACATCTCTCAAGCTAATCTGCTTTGATTAAGCATTTTCTCTGCTGAAAGAAGCTTTTTCTGAATTAAACTAATTCTGGAATTCAACTGAAACTGTGCCTTCACTTTCATTAAAAGTATTGCCTTTTTACCAGAATCATCCTCAGTGTCGGAATCCTCTGTTGTGGGCTGTGTTGCTGGTGGTGGCTCTGCTAGTTTGAGATCATATTTACCCTCCTTCCCCATTCTGTAAGAATTTGTACTTCCAGTGTCCCACTGTACTCTAATCCAGCCATCTTCTCCCAATTCTCCAATCACACGACCCAAACCTGGAGCAGGTCCATCCTGACAGAAGAGACAGACTCAAATTACATAATCAACACCACAAATTTGTAATCTAAGTTCATAAAATAATAATGTAATTGTTCTTTTTTGCTGCTAACCTAACGGTTAGGTAGTAAACTTTGAATAATTTTTCAAAATCTAGCATAAAGTTGAAATGCATTTCCATGCCTTCAGAGGACACTGCGGTAAACATTCATTCTTACAACAATCATTCATTCAACGTGTTTTACTATATGAAAGTGCTACATGCACCTAGCTGGAAATGTAATATTATAGCAAACATGATCCAATTTCCTGTTCAACTATGAACCTGAACAGATTCACTAAAAGAACTCACACCTTCAAAAATACATTAAACAAATAATTAGCACATCTTGTGTCAATTCTCCAAGTCTCTCAAATAAAAAAAAGTACCTTTTAAATTTTGAACATAAAATTCACACACAATGAAAAAACAGTGAGAGACTTTAGATTTTAATATGTTCAAACCTGCAGGAAAGAAGTTGTACCTGATCACCCCATTTCCAGTCTACCCCTCTCACCACTCTGGTACCAATTTTCATCATGGCTGCTAGCTCTGGTCCAGAAACAGGGAGCTGAATAGGTGTAGTTTCCTTTCTTGACTCTTCTAGGACTGTGGCAGAAGCTCCATGAGAAGATGCAATCATATCTTCCTCACTGTTGTCAGAACTAGGTCCTGAAGAGAAGACAAACCAAGACAATTTAAAACCAGCTACAAGTTGTCACACATACCTCTGTAACAGTTAAACTTGAAGGCACATACACTTTGCAATATAAGAGCAGTAACAAATAGAAAAGCTGACTTAATAGGTGATAGATGAGACTTCAGGAAACCAGAACATAACAGTTTTCAATGCGCAGAACTATTTTCTTTCCAAGAAAAATCAGTGACAAACATGAGACATTATAATGTCATGTCCAGAGGCTAAATGGTTCCACTAACAGATTTTTGTGGGGGGGGGAAAAAAAAATCTCATGAGTACTCCAGTGAAATACAAGAACATAGATTTGCAACTACCTAAGAAAACCAAGAAAGTAAAAACTAGAGAACTTGAATCATGGGCAAAAAGCCTCACAGAAGAACTTAGAACAAATTAGTGAATTTTCTACCTTAAACAAGCTGACTGGGAACTCTCTTAATAGGAAGTACAAATCAAACAATGAGGACAGAGTAGACTTGCTTTAGTATTTTCATTTAAAATACTTAAAATTTAATTTATTTGTAAAATTTCCACCAAAACTATACTATCAATCCTACATTCTAGCAAAGAATGGAAAAAGCGAAGGCTTAGGAGGAAAATCATGACTGTATAAAGGCTACAGTCAAACTAATTGCCAATCTCACTTAGTAATGCAGTCTGTGTATTGGGTTACAGGTAAATAGCTTGAAGAACTATCTTTAAGCAGCAAAGTCATTATATAGTTGAGTACACCAGCAAGGAAAAAAATACAGGGGAAGTATAAAACATATGCTTACTTCCAAAAAGCAAGAAACAAGACCTCATACCTATCAGCCGCAGTGCTGTTTGTGTCAATGCTAGCATACCAGAATTAAGGAGGAGGCTCAAAGTATTAGCACCATGCTGCAGTGTCAACATGTTGAGCATGACTAGCAGAAAACGTGCTTGTGGAATAGTTCCAAGACTTGGTCCTGCTGGATTCTCATTAGTAATTGTTTGTAGAGGAACAGGCTGCACACCTAATCCAAAAGTAATGTAAGTCAGTCAGTTGACATTTTGGAGCTACAATAAACAATTACAGATTTGTTTTATAAATTTTCAAAGTATTTTTTATTTCCCACTTCACTTTAAGAACTTACATGCTAAAGTTCAAAGAAACTTGACCATTTAAATCTGAATTACAAAAAGCGTTGCCCATAAGTAATTAAATCACCTGTTGCTGGGAAAGCAGCAACACTCAAACAATGATAGTTGAGTTGCAGGGGTTGGCACTGGGGGAGGAGAGGGCAGAAAACACATGGACAGACAGTCAAAGTAATTCTCAGCACAAAGCAAGAGAACTGATTTCACAATCCAAATTAGGGACTAAAAAAAAATAAAAGCAACAATCTTCATTCAAAAAAGCTTTATTCCCAGCCAATAGCAACAAAAAAGAGATTCACCTAGTTCTTTAAATTTTGCATTAGCATCTAGCAAGATGTTCCGGACATTCTGAATAGCCCATGCATACAACTTCCCAAAAGTTACTTCCAGTAGCATTCTGTTGAAGGGTGGGATCAGATCAACGTCCTTCAAGCAGTCTGTAAGAGGCTCCCTTGATAGAAAAAACACAACAAAAAAATAAGCATTTTTTCCTTACTGAAAAATCGTGAAAGTAAAAAAAAAAACTTTTACCCTATATTAGCTCCTTCTGGAATAAGTCTTTGCCATCCACAGAACATGGCATACTGCACAGATGGGAGCAAAAAGTTTTTTGCTGCTAATTTCAGTATAGTATCTATTCCCTCCAGACGGACTTCTGCTCTTTCCAACTGCAAAACAGTAAAAAAAAAGGGACTGTCATACTTACATAACAGCTAATACACATAAGCCCATTTTTATCCATTTTACCTGCTTTAGTAAACATTTCCTCATTTTTTCTACATCCACTGGCTCTTCTTTAAGTGCAAACTCAACAATGGTGTTAAGTAGGGCAGACTGTGGATACAAGCCTTGGACATTTTGCTTCAGCCATTTGTATTTGTGGACACCAGTAACTGTACTCAAAAGTGGCTGCCATTTATCCTGCAAAACGGGGAAGTAGCATGTTAAACCATTTTAAACAGTTTAATTTAAAATTACTGAAACTGTAAGCTATTCCATACAAAAACACGTCCCAATTTTAAATAGGAGAACTTTAAAGTCAGGGAAGAGCTTAGACAGCTTTGTATTATATGTAACTCTTTATCTTCTACACAATTTCTACATAAAACTTTGAATGCATTAATATCCAAAAAGAGGAAGTAACAAGTCACAACCCTTTACTTTGAAATAAACCTTTATCTGAACGCTTCTATTATTATGAATGATCTACAAATTAGAGAAAGCATCCTTACATACTGTACGTACATACAGTACACAAGCTTATTTTTAAGAGTTATTCCAGGTTTCACTAAAACAATGTGTCATATATAATCACATATCCCAAACGTCATTATCACAATAGTAAATGTCAAGTTATACCAATCGTGCTTTATTAATAAAATAAAGAGCTAAAGTTGATCCAAAAATCTGCTTTCCTACCTTGGGTGATTTGATTGGCATAGGCCTTTTATCAATAGGTACAGGACTGTGAGGTACCACACAGGATTCTTCCAAATCACTCTCTTCGTTTCCAATTTTGGATTCTTCTACATCCACAGATTCAGATTTTTTTGGCACTAGAAATAAATCACTCTTTAATATAATCTGATAACCTGTTACAGTGTCACATTTTTAGGTTTGCACAATAACCTAAGCATACAGAATGCCTTTTGGTGAACTTTGTGTCCAAACATTCTCAAATTAGCTCTGGTAAGATCTGCACTATGTTCTTATCTTTAAAGATCAACTTCAAAAGGACTTTCATGTTTTTTCACCACATTAATTTATATCCAATGAAACAGATATTTGACTACATTGTTTTATTTATACATAATTTTTAATAAGATGCCACTCATACTTTACTAAAAGCAGTTAAGAGGGACGTTGATGAGGATATTAAGTTTCAGAGGGATATTGAAATATCATTTTTAATATACTGAAACACAAAGAGTCATGCTTCACTTAAACCTGAGTCTCTGGTCTACATGTTCTTGCAGTAAGAATTGAGGTGCAACGATTTAGAACATTTCATGAAAATACAGCTGAAAGCAAATGGTTTTGATGCTTTAACTAACAAGTCTCTGAGACAGAGCAGCAAACCTTGGAATGAGACTGGTTTTCACTGTTTCATAGTCAGTATAAAATTAACATTTCCTTACCTCTTTTTTTTCTTCTTTCTCGAATTATTTTCTGAGCTACCCTCCGCCATCGGGGCAAGGAACTCAGAAGTTTAAACTTAGACATTATAGAGAGATCATTGCAAACTGCAGGACGTAGTTCATTGAATAAGAATCTCAAGCGTTCAATGACAGGAGCACAAACTTCTTTGTAAGAACGTCCTTGCTCTTGATGAGTCTAGAAAAAGTCATTGAAAAATTAGGCAAGTAATAATAAAGCCAACAATATATAACTTTTTAACCTAACTCTTCAAATGAAAAATAATCTGAACTTCAGCAGGAAAAGGGCTTACCTTAATCAGTGAGCATTTTGCTTGATAGACAACACGACACACATCCACGACAGATTTTGGTAAGGTTTTATGCTTTACCTGGTCAACTCCAAGTGTACCAGGATGAACAAGAGATAGTGCTACATGACCTTAATGGGAAAAGACAATTTCTGAATAAGCATTTACAAAACCATCCATAGCAGAGTTTACAGTGTCTCAAAATGTATTCTGGGACAGCTATACCACAAGACTACCTACCCAAATCTTCGTGCTTCAGAAGACAACATAATAACAAGCGTCCTACTTCTTCCACAGGATGCTCAGGTGGGAATGTGATTGGTGTTGTTAAGTGACACTGTTTACAATATCTCTCTATTTGACACAAGAAGTCCTACAAAACCACAAGAAGAGCCTATTAAACTTCGTTTTTTAAATACAAAGGACCCAAAATACTGTAGCCAGAATTTAAGTAACACCATCTGAACTAAGAGACAAAAGCAAGATACAATACACAGTATGCACTATGTAAATGCAATTACAATCCAGTACTACAAGAATATACTCTATCGTTCTTCTTGTAAAACCAACATGACTTAAGGAGCGAAACTACTACAGATTTTATCTTTTCCCAAGACAGCCACATTACCTTACACAATTTTTCAATGGTCTTCTGACTCACTATTACTGCTACCCTAACCTCCCAAGTACTTACTTGGGGTTTCTTTATAAAGGAGCAGAATTCAAAGGGTTAGAAAATCTGAAGGTATTACAGAAGAGTGATCACTGTCAATCTTACAGGTCTTCTAATATCCATAATCCCAGCTAGGTGAAACCTGAACTCCAAAGCACAAAGGGACTTTAAGACAAAGACACACACGCACATAACACAAAAACCCATTTGCACTTTGTCAAAGAAAACTCCAGCTGGAGCAGGGTCTGTTGATTCTACTAAACTTGACATGGAAAGTACCACATTATTAAATTTTTTGGTAAGAGTAAATATAGAATTTTTAGTTCTCACACTGAAGAATTTAAATAAAAAAAAAACCTGTACCATTAAGACTTTAAGTGAAATAGAGAAATCTTACCTATTAATAGCTCTCAACCACTGTTGTCACAGAAAGTAGTTTGAAATAACTTTAATCTTTCTGCTATAACTTTTAGAGAATTTTCACCAACAAAACTGCCTCAGGCCATGACGGTCACCCTTCAGCAATGTATTTTGTGAACAAAGCTATTTAGGGCTTACCTTCACAGTATGATCCTGAATATTATTATCTGCAATGGCTTGTAGAAAAGGTTGTGAATGGTCACTCAAAGTTAATCGATGCGTATAGAGTTTTGCTTTATTTGGAGTAGTGTTACCAGGTGAACTGCAATGGTCTTCATCTTTTTCCTCATTGTAACTGTAATGAATCTGACTAGTTTGCAAGCCACCAGAAAAAATAGATGACTTCAACCACTCTAAAAGAAAAGGAAGCACAAATGTGTATTCTGATGCAAGCTTAAACTACCAAGGCTCAAGAATTCCCTCAAACAACAAGGACTCACACCTCTTCCATTTGCTGAAACTTTTTTGCAGAGAAAGAAGGGTTGTGCAATTAAGGAACAATTAGGCAACAAGACAGCCATCATCAGTTTAGAGGCAACAGGGTCTAAGCCAACAATGTAGAATCCAACCTCAATACGAACACGTGAGATGGTTGTGATACACAAGTCCCCTTTCTCTTTCAATATTCTATCTTGACGATTACAAAATTCTGTATATTCCATATATATTTAACTGTTATTTAACCGTTCAAAATAACCTAATCCCCCTTTTTACTTCCTATAGTATTAATCTTTGATGAGTGTAGTAATTAATGTTAAGAAAAAAGAAATTCTAAAGACTGCAAGACTAAAGAGGTGCTATATTTCCAGTTAATTTATTTGGCCTGTGTCTTTTTCTTTGCTTTGACAAGTATTTATCATTTATTAAGCTCAAAATAAACTTCTGCTTACTGGCACATTCAAATTCCAGAGGAGAAAGTGGTGTGCTCATTGCCAGATAGGAAGCATGCAGTCCAAGGAGAAGACCCAAATTCCTTTCTGTGTCTATTAGAGGTGATGACAAAGTACTGAGATCTGGTGTTGTAACCACTTCCTGGTCAGGCTAATTAAAAGAAATAAGAGTTTAAATCTAGAACTGAGTTCCAACAAGCACTTTGAAAGCAAAGCAATACTCTGCTTCAGAAAGCGTGCGTGCATTAATGTATATAACATTGTTACCTCCATGTACTGGCCAACACAGAAAGCATGCATTGATTCCCGCGTGTCCTCAAATTGCAAAGCAGCTTCCAAAGCAACAACTGGATCCTCACCTGCAAACTGAGCTAATGAAATAAGGAGGTAATCAGCATAATATACAAAGAAACCTATTTATGCCATCTAGTTTGGAAACAAAAGCATTTTGCATCTTTAATTCAGATGCTGATTCTCACCAAGTATGCTACTGCCAGTTAAAGACTGTGTTTGGAAGTCCTTTATATCATACACTTTTCCATCAATCACTGTCCAAAATCCTCCATCTTTGTTGTGGTTCTCTAAATCGGCTTTACGTATAAGTGTCACCTCTTCATTATTTCTGCAACTCTGGCCAGTAAAAAAAGAACCTGCAAGTATAAGACAGAATGGAGAATTTATCAATAGAAAGCATAAAGTGTTGAGAAAAATCTTAATAGCTGTCCAACAAATTCTTCACCTCTGTTTAAAAACTGCTTGTCTTTTGGCCTGCTGAAAAGTCAAAACAGCTATTAAAATGTTCCTATGTATTATGCAATAAATTGTCTGTACACACTAATATCCAATGTCACACTGGCAAAAATCAACTACATGGCTGCTCTGCCTGGCAATGGAGCAGAACCACCAGTATTCTGCCAAATCACTGCTCTAGTCAGTTCCCCTTGTAAACTACTTCAGTTTTAGTACATTATTGCCTGCAAGGCACTGGTTGCATATTTAATTTGTCTATCTCCAAATTTTTTTTTTAAATACAAGAAGGACATGTCATCCAAGGAAGAAACATTAACGTCCACACATATGGAGCAAAGTGAAATGAAGTCATATTAGACAACCTGTAACTAAATTTTCAGGTTTTGTTCCTTCCAATATACTACTGTCTCTTGGGTTATGCCAACCATGTTTCATTCCTGCATCAACCAGTTAAATGCTCAGTTAGAAATGCGTATTATCTGCTTCTTTTTCACCCCAGACACAGTTCATATTACAGAGAACCCTGGGTAAAGAAAAATACCTTCTTTCAAAGCTTTCACATTACTTTCCAATTATGGATAGAATTTATTTAGCAAAATGCACAGATGTACTACTCATTTTCACTGCCACTTTCTCACGCTTCAAATACAAAATTACGTGAACTACTTTTTAAAAAGTTGCACCTGTACCCTGCTGAGTTCCACCTCTATAGATAACTACGAAATTATTAAAAGAAAATACTTCCGTGACTAACATATGAATTGATAAGTAAAAATTTGTATTGCAAAGTAAAATTCCATTCCCAACAGTAGTTTGTTGAACAGTCACCATTTTTTGTTTAGAGATTTTACAAAAACACATAGCCCAGATGCTTCCAGTACATACCCATTATTCCTGGCCATGCTAAATCCTCATTGTCATCTCGTTCCTTGCCAGGGGCTAAATGGTTAAATCTGTCTAAATGTTCCAGCAAGCCAGCCAACAATTGAATAGCACCAGCTTCCTGCATTAACCCAGCATTTTTACTGAGGAGTAGCACCACAGAAACCACTAGTTCTGGAAGAAGAATGCCTGAAACACAGGAAACACAGAAGATTATAGCATCATGGAAGTAAATAATCAAGCAATACATTCTGCCTTCTATTACTGCTTTAGTACAAAGCTCTTAGCTACCCCATCCTCAATTTGCCCTTCTCTTGCATTACACAAAAGATGAAACTGACTCTTCTTTGGTCACTCGGAACTTTCGAGAAGATCTACAGTAACTCTTCATGTTTTTTGTGAAAAGGGGAGAAAAATAGGACATCAAAGATAGACCTACCAGTTAAATCTCCATCTACGACACGGGATACTTCTGCAAAATGTCTGTGACTAGTAGAAGCAATGCTGGTTGCCACAGGGAGTATATCACCAATATGTGTGCACAGAAGAGCAGTGTATTTCTTCAGCAAAGACCCAACACCCAAGAGGTCTGGACCTGCATAAAAAGGAGGAAGAGCACAGAAAACTATGACAGTCATTTTTGAAAAACACATTCCAAGAACTGTCAAACTCCTCTGAAATGTACTGTCTCTGTATTAGCACTAAATTAAGCATTCACATATTTTTAACTTCTTATAAGTTTACAAAAAGTGTTTTATTTAGATCCTGTTACCTTCCAAAGAGTAATCATCCTTTACAGGAAACAATTTAAAAGAAACTACTTTCAAGCACCTTTCAGACAGACTCAACAGCTAGGCTGATAAATGAGACAAGAATATAGATTTAAATAAGGAAGCACTATCTTGCAAATGAGGCATTACAGGAATGCTGGGGAGAGGCTTTTTTTTTTTTTACAATAACTTACTGTATGTATTAGGGACCTGCCCACCACAATCTCCTGGGTAAAGTTTACTAACAAGTAGACGCTGGAAACGGAGCAACAGGTCCAGAGAAGCTGATCTCTCTTTGTTATAATGTTCAAGGTCCATGCAGGAAGAAATGCGACGAGCAACATCTTTCAGTTTGGCTATAGTCTGTGAAGCGATGTTCCTAATTGATATAAAAGTATTGTAAAGTACTTAAAAAGTTGCTGATAAAGACAAATTACTTCCTGCTACATATGCTACATATTAAATACTGCTATAGCTGACATAAAGACACTTTCTTCTCAGCATTCTATTGGTCATGAAGTCACAATTCTTTCTCTGTCAAAAATCGAAAAATTCAGGTCTCTTACCCACTTACAGGTCTCTCTATAGTTTCTTTGAGGCAAAATATTCAGTTCTAAGTAAGTCTGATTGCATACTTTGAAAGGACAAGCTTTTAATAATTTGTCCTACACGTGTAAAACAGGCTTTCAGAGTACAGGAAGAAGGATCAAAATCCAGAAAAGCAAGGCAGGAAGTCTTTCTAAAAATCAGGTAATTAAGTATAGAACTTAGCGCCTTAACAAAAGTAAAATACCCAAACCACAGTCTAGTTAGAAGAATGTTCAGTATCTTGAATTTTGAGGGCCTAAAACACTAGCAGACTATTTCTTTGCCAACTAAAATAAGTCATCCTTTAGGATATTGTATGAACGAATCAACTAACAGATCTTCTGCACAAAAACAAAAGAAAAATTTGACGGAATTACCTTAGTAACTGTTGAATTAACTGAACTAATGGTAAACTTTGCTTCCCTGCAGACTCATAGATTCCAGTATTAATAAGGTCTTTGTCCAATGGAGTCCTGCTCCTATGAAGTGTTGATGCATTTGCTTCTTGTTCATCAATTTCCTTTTCTTTCTGTGCTTCTTTTTTTGCTTCAATATCCTGAAAAACATAAATCAAGTTAAAGAAAACACACAGACTGCCACTGTGATTATGAAACATTTCACTAAACTAGCATTCACAATAAAAAAGATCAAGTTACTTTTCCTATGCCATTAATGAAACAATTCTTACCAAACAGATGTGTATTGTCTATTCCTTAACAGAGACATGGGGCACACCTCTTTAAAAATAATTATAGTTGAAAAGGAACAGAGGTGGTAAAGGAACAGAGGTGGTAAAGGAAAACAGGAGTAGCCAAACTCTAATTTCAGTTTCCATCAAATCAAGTTAACAATTGATTTCTATTCTATGAATGTTTAAACACACCTGCAGATGCTGCATGGTTCACAACAGAAGGCATGTGTACTGTGCAGTTATAAAAATAACAAACACAGTCCACTGTAAGAGAAGCTGGGTTACATTTTGTGCCTGAGCTATAGTCATACAGAACTCTACCAAAAAAAAGTCACACAGGTTTAAGCAATGTTAAACTAACTTTTGCAGCACTGTATGCTGCTACTTAGATCACTTTTAGGGTGTATCTGGGGTTGGCTCCAGCATCTCTGCCCTATGATACAGTCAAAGTGCGCCAAAGGAATCCTAGTTTAGAAACAAGAAGTCCCTCATGCCTTTAAATACAAAAAATACTCATATTAGACTATGCATTAAAGTAAAATTTAACACACACACTTCCTCTGCATCGTAAACCTCCCCATTTTACCAACAGGGGAAGAAACCAGGAAGAAATACACTTGGAAAAATAAAACTAAGAGATAAGGGGAAAACATTTTTGCTTTCACAGCCTTAAACAGAGACTGCAGTTTAGAGTAGTCTGTGCAGAGGACATGCCATCTTTGAGAAGCTAGTGGAGAGAACAGCACACAGATTACATTACTTTCATCCTTTCCATGAGTAGTCAGCATCTGCTATGTATTCAAACCAGTCTGACACAGAACCTACGAAAATCTGAAAAGAACTCATTCATCTTGAATTCCTGAAATTCCAAGGTTGAAATTCCTACTGGAGAGATGCGAGTGAAATCAAGGAAGTAATGAACTCAAGTATCCCCCAGAAACATACAAAAGTATTTATAAAATCACGCCCCTACTACAGATACTCAGGAACAGTTTGTTGTCATTGTTAAAATCATTGTTCTAGGCAATAAGAAGAAACACAACCAGAAAGGAAAACACGGTTCAAGGATCCATACAATCACCAGCTCAGGTTTCAGGCCAAAAGAGAATAACATCAGTCCACAAACTTCAGAAAACACTCAATATACCTTTTTATTCTGTTTACACAGAACTTTACCCGGACCTGAGCAAAGCCTTTGACACTGTCCCGCACCACATTCTGGTCTCCAAGCTGATGGAACATGGGTTTAATGGGTGGACCACTAGATGAGTTAAGAACTGGCTTGATGGCCACACCCAAAGAGTGGCTGTCAATGGGTCCATGTCCAAGTGCAGGCCAGTGACAAGCAGAGTCCCTAAGGGATCAGTCCTGGGACCAGTTTTGTTCAACATCTTTGCCGGTAACATGGACAGAGGCACTGAGTGCACCCTCAGCAAGTTTGCTGACGACACCAAGCTGTGTGGTACAGCAGACGTGCTGAAGGGTAGGGATGCCATCCAGACGGACCTGGAAAACTGGAGAGGTGGGCACAAGCCAGCCTCATGGGGTTTAACAAGACCAAGTGGAAGGTCCTGCATCTGGGGTGAGGCAATACTAAGCACAGATACAGGCTGGGCAGTGATTGGCTGGAGAGTAGTCCTGGGGAGAGGGATTTGGGGGTGCTTGTGGACAAAAAGCTCAACATGACCCAGCAGTGTGCACTTGTGGCCCGGAAGGCAAAATGGATCCTGGGCTGCATCAGGAGAAGTGTGGCCAGCAGGTCGAAGGAGGTAATTCTCCCCCTCTACTCCACTCTGGTGAGACCCCACCTGGAGTACTGCGTCAAGTTCTGGAGCCCTTATTACAAGAACGATGCAGATATGCTGGAGTGAGTCCAGAGGAGGTCCACGAGGATGATCAGAAGGCTAGAGCACCTCTCCTATGAGGCCAGACTGAGAGTTAGGGCTGTTAAGTCGGGAGAAGAGGAGGCTCCGAAGTGACCTTATTGTGGCCTTCCAGTATCTGAAGGGGGCTACAAAAAGGCTGGGGAGGAGCTTTTTAGAATCTCAGGTAGTGACAGGACTAGGGGGAATGGAGCAACGTTGGACATGGGTAGATTTAGACTTGATGTGAGGAAAAAGTTCTTCACCGTGACAGTGGTGAGAGCCTAGAATGGGTTGCCCATGGACGTGGTTGTCTCCACGTCCCTGGAGGCATTTAAGGTCAGGCTGGATGAAGCTCTGGCCAGCCTGATCTAGGGTGGGGTGTCCCTGCCCATGGCAAGGGGGTTGGAACTGGATGATCCTGTGGTCCCTTCCAACCCTGACCGATTCTATAACTTCTTCCCAAAGAGGGTGATGGGGTGCTGGAGGAGGCTCCCAGGGGCATTTGTGGAGTATCCTTTTCTGGAGACATTTGAAACCCACCTGGACCTGGTCAGGGTGTCCTGCTGTGTCAGGGGGGATTGGACTAGATGATCTTTCAAGGTCTGTTCCAAACCCTGATGACTCTATGATTCTAACTTAAAAGCTGCCAAAACATACCTGGATTTCTGCAGTAATTGCAGCACTTAGTGCAGACTCTAAGCCCCCATCAGCCATCAAGCTGCCCACCAAGAGGTCAATCATAAATCTACGGCCTGGACTCACATTCATTTCATTTCCTGAAACTAAGAACAGACAAAACTATTAGTGAACTAAAATGCAAGCACAAACATCATAGGTTTAAAAACTCAGGACAAACCTGCTGTGGGTAAGAGCGCCGAGAGAGCCCTAGCCCGCTCTTCTGCTGTTGGCAGTAACACAGACCATCCACTCTGCAGCACTGCTTGAGCAGCTGATTGCACAGTATTAAGAACACCAGCATTGCTTGCTAATGTTACCACTGTCTGTTTCAGGCTATTGAGCAGGACACTGCCAAAACCTAATCCAAGGCATTCTGGATCCACCTGATGACTAATGGAAGCATGAAGCTGAAAAAACAGGAAGGAGAAAAATTGTAAGTTTGCTTTCTTTAAGAAAAGATGTGAATTTGAAATAGGAAACAATCTTTTTACGTCAGTCATAGAGCAACAACGTTCATAGACCAAAATACATTCTTCTGTAAATTTGTAAAATTAAGGAGAAATGCTGGCTTGCCCAAACACATGCTGAATGTAAGCTAATACTGAAAAAATTACGAATTTTACTACATCACCCAGAACTGTGAACTCAAGTAAGCTAAAAAACACTAAAACTGTTTCCACTTCACTGTGGTATGCTAGGAAAAGTAGCACATCTTCACTGACTGTCAGATACCTGTCCCAAAAGAGGACATTCAGTCATAAAAACGCTATTTTCAAACTCTTAGAAACTCTTAGAAAGACCTTCCAGAAAAAAAACACTGGAGTGTTAAAAATCACCAGTTATCATAAGAGCAGAAAATTATAAGAGTACTTACATCTCATTGTAATCAAAATGTTTTAAAACACATTAAGTCTGCTATTTTATCCAATTTACTGAAACATTTAGCTCAATGACTGCTCAATGTATAACAAATTGCAAGTACCTGAAGCCTTAGGAGGTTTAATGTTGCCACAGCCATACACTCCTTTTCCTGAGGAGGTGGCCAGTCAGAGGAACCATCCATTCCCTCTGTCACTTGTCTTAATAACAGATCCAGCTGCTCAAATGTCATGGGGCAAACATCCACTACAAAAGGCACACGCAGGCCTATTGACCATTCTGAACATGACGACCATGCAAAACTCTGTGAGTGGAAACAATGTATTTGTGAAATAACTGCTGAACTTACCTAACATTGTACTACTTAAGAGATTTAGAAGGCAGATACTAGCTTTGTACTCCTAACAGTAACAGAAAATAAAGAAATATCATCAGCACATCTGTGGAAAAGCTTGCATCTTTGAAGGCATACGTAAAACCCTACCAAACCCCAGACAAGAACTCATCCTATTTTCCAAAGTGCTGTTATGCCACTCCAGACACCTCACTATCTTTGCTGCAGGAAACATTATGCTTTACAACTTCAATTGCAGTACCAGATGGAAAACAAAACAGATAAATAGCTAAAACTGCTACATTAATACCCAACAGCAAAAAAACTAGTCAACCATTTTTGGCAGAGGATTTGAACAAGATTCACTTTTCCCAAGCCCTCATCTAATCAGACTAAAAACTAAGAATAAGTCATAAAAGTACAGACAGAGAAGGTCTGGAATTAGCCTATAGAACTAGTCACGGTGAAAGGTAAGTTGTTAAGAACTCAGAAGTAAAACATACCTGAGCAGGCCCACAAGCAATTCCAATAATATGCTTTGTGTCCAATCCTGGGAGAGCTGAAGGTTCTGGTTTAGTGATCCGTAAAGTATCAAAATGTTGACACTGATCATTGCTCCCCCAACTGTGCACTTCACTATCTTCAGTCAGTGCTAAACAATGGGTAGATCCAGCTGCCACATCTATCACTTTTTTTCCTGATAGGAAAGTAAAGTATTTAAAATATTTATGTAAAGATTGCACTCATTAATAGAAAAATATCAGAGGTATGAAAAACTGTACTAATTACAAAGTTACTTAACTATAAACATATTGTTCAAATGTCAAATTCAATACTGTCAATGCTGAGTCTCACCTTTGGCTTCATAAGGGATTAGAAGAGTACAGCAAAACAAAGGAAATGTTGAAAGATTAAGAGACCACTTAAGTACAGAAGTTTACAAGTCTAAAAAGATTACTCTATTTTGAATCCCTTCTACTTAGACACTCCTTCTGGAAAGCTTTATTAAAAGGTTTCTTATTCTATAAAAGCACCTGTAAAGTTATATAGCAGTCATTAGTTCAGAAGTTATTTTCAAATGGAGCACCCATCAAATATGAATAACCATTTTAGGAAAGACAGGGCAATAAAAGATGTTTCTTTCTGATTTTCTCCTACAGCATCTCTATTTCTTGCATTTGTGAGAAATCTATCTACTACAAGCTAGTGAAAATTACTGGCAATAACAGAACTTTAACAACATTACTTGCTCCTTGAGATTTTCACTTATTTCATTCACACAACTTAATCTAAGTATATATACACAGTGTATTTACTTGCATGTTAATACAAAAATGCCTGTTTTAAATAAGTATTTCTGTGAATGGAATAAAGGAAAAGTAGTGAGAATCAAGAGAACACAAGTGAAGCAGCTTTTAGAGATACTATGTTCTGACTACTTGAAGTCTGCTAGGATTTTAAAGGAAGAAGTGGTAGGAAATGTGCATAATTAACTTTTTAAATGCTAGCAGCACAAATTTATGACATAGAACAGCCATTCTTATAAGTTGAGCTCCTTAGTGTTCAGTGAAAGATTCCAGTAACAACAGCAATTCCAACAACTCTGGAGTATTTCCAACTCTGGAAATTACCTTTCAAGCCTTCCAGTAGTTTGGGATATCGAACATGCTCTTCTGTTCCATGCCCAAGTCTCTGATTGTCACCTTTTCCCCAGGTGTAGACCTGGCCATCTTTGGTTAAAGCAACAGAAAACTGACTCCCACACCGTACTTTGACAACGTCCAGATCTTGGAGTTTCTCTATCAGCTTGGGAGTCTTGCAGCCATCACTGCCTCCTCTGCCCAGTTTTCCATAATCTCCATCACCCCACGACCACACTTGACCTTTAAACCAAGAGGGGGGAAAAAAAAAAATATTTCTTTGCTTTTTCATGGAATGAAGTTAGTTTACTTTGACAAGTCAGTCCTTAAAAATTTGAGAGTCTAAAATAAACACAATTTTCCAATTGTAATTTAAGAAGTTATGAATTAATTTGTAGTTTTTCATGAAAATAAGAAGAAAGAAAAACATTAGAAAAGCTTTTATGTGATAAAACTAAACACAGAAAGCACAACACATAGCATGTGTTGAAGGTTCATCAGTGTACAGAAAGTTTTTTAAAATTATGTGAAGTACAGGGCTTACTATAAGACAAGTTTTAGCTTATCTTTAATTAAAAAAAAAAACGCCTTCTTTTACTGTATGGTGCTAATTACAAAGAACTTGCTAAAATTTTTTTTTCACATGAAATGGCCAAACTGTCAGTGAAACCAGTTTTAATTTTTAGGTCTTGTCATTGAACCATGTCACAAAATTAAAGTTGCCACCATCTATCACGTTGCTTTGAACATCTACACTTTGATGTACAAATATAGCAGCAGTGCAATCATTCTGCATCTAATATAAATATGGTTCAAGAATGTTAAACCCATACATGTACAAAAACAAAACCTTGCTTTATATTCAGATGTGTTTATTTCCCTACATGCATAAGCTACTCTGTAAAGCATTCTGGCAACCGATGAAGAATGTAAAAAGGGAACTAAGAGAAGATGACCAAAAAAAATTAAAATCTGGGTTTTCGTTTCCTGGATGAGCAAATCTTTCAGCTTTTAAATACTACATATCACCAAACCCCACTGTTTTAAAAGGATCAACTACCTGGTTTCTAAGGTATGACTTTGGGGCTTAATCTCCCAGAGCAGAATTCAGGTTCTGCATCTGTCTTACCTTAGGCACTTCACTCAGTAATTATGGGACACAATTTCTATAAAGTCTCTCTTTGACTTTTTCCGTGAGGTAAGACTGACAACTCTTCTACTCAAAGTTCTGTCTGTTTTGACAACGAGTTATTTGTACTTACAGAATAATGACTTAAACTTGTGTGTATATTATACATTCATGAGGGTATTTTACATATGAATACCATAAATGGAAATACATAGTTGCATGCTTATAATCAATACAACGTATATGGAAATGTATCTACAACATGTGCATTTATACATTTTGCTTATACGTATTTTCCCATAAGGAATTTCAGCTTCAAATACTTTGAGAATTCAAGTCACTAGGAATAAGCATATCTGCTGTGTGAATACCTGCAGAAAGAAGGGAAGCAAAGGTAAGCTTATAGTTAAGTTGTACATTGCTACTAACCATTTTCTGTAACTGCAAGAGTCTGGGCATCTCCACTTCCACAAGACACGTCAATAACTTTGAGTCCTTTTAGCCCCGTGACCAACATTGGGATGGTTTGATCTTCACTGGAACCTTCAAAACAAAGTAGATTTGTGAGATGCAATATCAATGAGGCTTGGCGGGTTCCTCTAATTTTTTTGTTCAGGCTTTTTATTTGGTTTTTTGTTTGCTTTGGGGTGTTCTGGTACATGGGAGTGAGTGTAGGTTTGTCTGTTTTCAGATTTGAGCACCATGACTAAAACTACAAAACCATATGGGAGCCATCTAGTTTGGATTTAACCCGTAAGACCATCTTTGCTTCACAAGAAAGGGAATAGTGATCCATGTATTCTTCTCCATCTAATTACTTATTTTCACATAACTCATAAACTTAATGATTTGAGACACTCTCTCCCATAACCATTTCAATTCATATGAACCTAAATATGGTTCCAAAATCAGTTTTAGGTAAGCTCAATAAAAGATCATTTGAGACCAGCACTAAACAGTTCTACTTCAAGGTTATAAAAGTAACATACCATGACCAAGTCTGCCATAGTTTCCTCGTCCCCATGTATATAGCTCTCCTTCAGCAGTAATGGCTGCACTATAGGTGCTTCCACATGCAATATGAACAACATGTTTCCCAGCTTGCTTTCCAGATAAAGCAGATATCATCTTAGGTTCCTCCAGAGGTCTATGTAAGAGAAGGTAATATATTTCACAAAAGGTGATCTGATGAGTAGACAGTAAGAGATGCAACTTGCCTGTCTTAAAACAACAGCTGCAATTTTACCTACATAATGATTATCCTAATCTGAAGCATCAGAGTTATAACCCAAAACTTAAGATCAGATTGTTCAACAACGTACAAACCACTAAAAAGGATGTCTGACAACTATGACTTCTATTTCAAATTAAATTAAAGCAGTGTTTTTTTACAAAATATTTTTCTAATGTTATCTTTACCTACTGTATCTGAGCAACTTCATGACAGTGCTAAATCTTGTGTATTAACTCCTTTGCTTTACAAGGAATTCAGCATTGGGGAAAGCCACTTAAAACCTCTAAAATACATTGACGTACACCCTCTACAGAATACCTGTAGAAGTCTGATCCTCACAAAAGCAGAACAGTAATGCCACTGTTTAACACGGGGGGGGAAACAAATGATATATGCAACATGCTGCATAGGAAATTATGACCCCCACATTGACATCTGAGTAGATGTTTCTAGAGAAAATGCAATGTAGATTCATAAAACCATGACCACTAGGACTAGTAACAGTGCGATCACTACTACACCCTCTACCTGCAAGTATTTCTGAAAGTAGCATTCATACAGGAATATTACAGGCTGAAAAAAAAACAAGCAAGGGCAATGCAACTTCTGTGGAGTAACAGAAACAAATAGCACATTCAACATTTGACATTATATACACAACTAAAGAGATCCTACTATGAACTCAATAAAAGAGATCCTACTATGAACTCAATAAAAGAGATCCTACTATGAACTCAATAAAAGAGATCCTACTATGAACTCAATAAAAGAGATCCTACTATGAACTCATAATGCTGGCAAAGAAATGTTATGATTATTTTTATTACATACACTGTATCCCCATGGCCTAGTCTTCCACCATCTCCACAGCCCCAAGAGAAAACTTCACCATTTGCTGACAAAGCAAGATAGTGATGTCCATCTGAATGTGCTGCTATCTTCACAATATTTCTGGAAGCCAGACTCTGCACCAGCTGTGGTCCCTGTGAACCAAACAAAAGCAACAGGCTTGCAAAACCTACACGTTTTCCACAAGAAATTAAGTTGTTTTCCTAAGGCTTTTTCAAAACTGTGCACTCAAAATACGGAAGGTACGAAGAAAAAATAAAAATATAGAATCTACAATCCGAGTCTGTCAAAAACAATGCTTTAAAGTTATTTTATTTCTACACTTTACAAAGTCTTCTATATACAAGAAAATGGTCTTAGTCTTACAAGCAATTCTAGTGACAAATATCTCTGTTACAGTGTATTTCTGTTTCAGAAACATTTGGGAAGTGCACATCACATCTGTTCCATATCTGCTAATTGCTGAGGCTGTTACCAAGACCAGCAAACCAATGAAAGCAATTACCAGCATATTCATAACCTATAGCCTAACACAAATTACAGAAACCAGATGCATTTATTTCATCAAATCAACACAAGAGATCAAAACCACTATTTCTGAAAGTTCAATTCCAACAATAATAGAAGCAGACAGAAAACATAACATCTCTATCTGCTCTTCCAAGATACTGTAAATAGTTATAGGAGCAGACTTATGCTATGAAGTACTACAGAAGAGAAGGCATTTACATATTAAAAAAATCCTCTCACCAGGGTATCGCTGTTGTACGCTTGCGTATAAACTCGTCCATTCCTAGATAATATTAGGAAACGTTTCTCTGCACAGGCAACCTGCACAACACCAAGATTAGCAAGTCCTTCACACTGAATTGGACCACTCACATTAGCATAGTATTTCCAACCTATTAAACCCCAAGCAATGACTTCTTGCAGCGATCCCTAGAAAACAAGAAATTCTGTTAAGTACTGATTTTGAAACACATTAATAAAATCAATAGAGCATATTATTTTTGTAAAACTTTATATGCTAAACATACTCACTAAGTCCTGTCTACTGAAAAGATTTAAAAAACAAGAGACAGGCATCATGTCCAGTTTAGTCTGGTACTGAATGAGCTATAAACATCTCTAATAAGTAGATACTAATTTAAGTTGGGAAGTTTAACTTTTTTCCTTGTTTTTTTCTCCAATATATCAGCCCTCAAACATTCATAAAATCTGGTCTTGATCATATACCGACAGGAAGCATCTCCAAATACAGCAGGAGCAGCCACAGTGTTAAGAAAAAATGGTCCACAAACCACAGAGTTGTACACCAAGGCTAACTGAAAAGAATGCTGGCGTAATAAAAAAAGATACCCAAAAATGTAGTCAACTAAAGGTTACCTAGTGAAAATCAGAAGAAAAATTAAAGAATCCTAGGAGTTTTTTTTCCTTCCAAACTGAAAATCAGCTACACTTTTAGGAAAACATCTTACTAAATTTGACATTGCAAACAATTACCTTATGGGATGTAGGAGAGCTGCACTGTGGAGGCATACATGGGGTGGCTAGACGATCTAAATGGGCCATGATCACTACAGCTGTTTGTCGCAGATCAATTGCTAGCTCGTTGTCCTGTGGCAAAATTAAGTACCTTAGAAAACTTTCATTTGGACTCAAAGGGTAAGTCAGGATCTAGAAAAGAAAGGACAACAGAATATTCAAAGTATTTCTATGCTACTACACATGCAGAAACACAATATATTTTAAACAGACTGGGTATCTGTACAAGTTTAAGAGAAAATTAACTCAGCACATCCCCTTTTTCCTTACAGTAGTGGAAAAGTAAATTCTAAAACACTTGTTAAGACAATATGGTGAGATTGTGGATATAATACGAAGTTACAGGCATAACAGAACTGATCTTCTATGTTTTGTCAATCCTAATAAATATTCACTTAGTGTTATAGCTCAATTAGCTTGTAATACAACAAAATAAAAATAATAATAATATGCAGAAAAGGTAACTGGCCACGTCCCTAAGTTAATTACCAGAAAAGCATTACCTCTGGAACAATGCTTACTTCTAACCATACTGTGTCATTGTCCCTCTTACCTCAAAAAACTGAAAAACATACATGAAAGTCAAATAACAATGGTGTAAATACACTCACGTGGAAAACACTACTCCAAATTTTATTTAGGTAATTTTATATGATTTTAGCGAGTCATGTGATATTTGACAGTAATATAATGCCCTTTCCAAATAATTAAAGGGTACAGTACCTGAATCTCTTCCTCAGTATTGGGCACATCTTTATTACATATTATACTCTGGAATCTTTGTAGCAAAGGCAGAAGGGGTGCACTTGTTCCCTGTGCAGATCTCTCATTATCTGTTTCTCTCGTTCCATTATCCCAAAGTTGAAGCAACAACATTACTGCAGACAACATTTGGCTGAAAGAAATTGGTATTTTCTATTAATAAGCATTCCTAAAAACATTTGTGGTTATCAATACAAGTCACTTTCTACACTTAACAGTATCAGATGCCACAGCTTTCCATTTTAAACAGATTACTACAATATCAAAAAATGGATTAGCCAACCTAGTTAATACAAGATCTTTATTATCACTCCATTACAGAAAAGGTTCATATGCTTTGAATCACAATTACTGTGCTAAAACCAAACCAATAAAAACTGAAGACAGACACTACACTAAGGCCATTCCAACAGACAGGCTAGGTAAAATGCAGCATGCTTGTACTTCTCACCTTAGCGTACCCCTCTGCACTGCCAGTTCTAGCAATATGGCAAGTGCCAAATGCTGATCTTGTAATGGAACGTTTCCTGGCCCCTTGGTACTAGTTGCTCCATGCACGTCTCTATTTAAAAGTCAAACAAAATGCATTAACTAACAAGTAATAAACATCACCACATATTTGCTTAGCAAAAGCACATACAACACACCAAGAACCACTAAACATTAAAAAAAAAAAAAATTCACAATTGGTGATGAAAGCCGCTGAGAAAAAAAGCTGACAACATTCCATACAGGATCAATTTTTAGAATGGCAGCTAGGCCTTAGAATTGCTACTTTAAGCTCTATTAAACATGCTAAAAACATTAATTTTGTCTGTGCAAAAAGGTTTTCAAATATTCTTTATGATATTCACTAATAAATAAGTAGTTTCAGTATTCAAGACAATTTCTGGTAACTACTGTAAAAGGGTGACTTTAATCCTCCTTAAGTAAGAGGAGAAATCAGCAGAGTGCTTTAATTCTGCATTATTTAACTACACTGAAAAGCGTGCATGTATATTATCCTAACAAAGTACTCTTCATGTGGATACAGTTTTCATTAATGAAATACTATTTTTCAAGTAAGCCTACATGCAGTGCTTCAGAATAATCATGTTTTTCTTTAACAGTAAAAGGAATGAAATCACATTTCAATAGTATCATTTCAACTACTATTGCTTGCATAACAACAGAAAAGGAAAGCAATCTTTTGCTCTTCCGTAGATTATTATACCATCACGAGCTAAGAGATGCAGGTTTGCCATTTTAACAGCTACTACATCAATGCTCAAAAAATGAGACTTACCCAGTCACAACAGACCTTAGGAATTTTGTAGCTCTTTCCACCACTTCCAGCCATACAGAAGATACTGTCCCTTCATCAAAAAGGGATGCTTCTGGTAGAGCTCGTAGTGCATCAAGTGATTCCTGTAACAGTTCACTGCACAGGTCTGCATCTTCACCTGAGAAACAGAGTGGTAGTTACTTGCCCATCTATACAAAAGTTATACAGATTTTTGTATACAGTGTTTTATGGATCTTTTCACTGTCTCAAGCTTACAAGTTACTCAGTAATATGTACACAGTTCTCAACGCTTACAAGAATGTGCTGACGGCAAAGTTCTGAAGAAAAGATACATTCAGAAAGGTGGCTACTCTTAAACCAGCTTGTCCTGCTACACATCTGCTGAGGAAAGAAGAACTAAGGCTAGTTAGCTGAAGAGTGAATTAAGAGCTGCCACCTGAACAAACAGCACAGGCTGAGACAAACAGGGAGGTTAAAGTACCACACAGATGACACTTCTGTCAACTTCTATAATTTGACAATCACTGACAAGTACGCTAATTCAACAGAAGTTTCATGCTACTGCTCCTTTTCTAAGCTGTAACTATCACATAGTAACATACTAGACCATAAATCTAACTTTTCTGAAACCTTGCACTAAAAAGAGACTTCTCATCACAGAATTCCAATTTGCCTTACTAGAAATAAAAGTAGCACAAAACAATGTTGTATTGGCTTGGATGTCTTCCATCAGCTACAGTATTGTAGGGCATAAACACACAAACATAATTATGTAAACAGAACATTTATAAATATTTCATTCCATGCAAATATTTAATACACACAGGTGCTTTAATGAATTATCTGTCTCCTAATGAAATAATACATGCAGTATGCTACAGGGTAAACCTACCTGACCTCCAGGCTCTACGAAGGAATGCAAATGCAAATGAAAGTGCTGCTCGGGATCCAACTCGTGCAAGTCCTTCGACGCCCTTGCCTACAGGTCTTGAGCTAAATAGAAGTACATATACACACACAGATTGTCTTGAGAGAGTATTCTTAAATATTTGTATCACTTATATATTTGAATATTTTATGATTTAGCTACATACATAATTACACAACTTTCATTTGTTAAGACTTGTAATTGTCTCTCGAGAATGGAGGTGATCAACATCAAAATGTCCACCAACAAAATTCAACTTTGACTCCTTCAAAGTACAACTGGTTCAACATTCAACATCAAAAAACTTCACAGAGAAGTAAGTACATTGGAACAACATAACTGACTAACATGAGCACAATGTCCGTAAGTACTTGGAATGAAATTATGATACTGTATTCAAGGTAAACAGACATAAGACACTTCACATACTAATGATTTATTCAAGAAGTTCATATTTCTCATTAATTTGGACAGCATAAACCATGCCTATAGACTATTTTTAACTGAATCTTTTATTACTGATAACTAATTCCATCCATTTTGTCAAGGCTAATCTTTCCACTCAAGTGTTAATATTGCAAATCCTTCTTTGCAGCTTCTGTATTGGTGTGTGTGTGGAAGAGAAATGGCTTAAACTTTTGCTAAAGGCCACTGGACTTGCATACATTTCTGTTAACTCTTCTTTTTAGGCAAACAATCCCATTAAATAAGCTTTCCTCTGTACTACAGGACTGGAGATTCCCTACTGCTTCCTCTCAGGAAGACACCAACCAGTCTCTTTTGTTTTTAATTTCACATCAAAGGAAAGTAAACTCCTTAGGACTTTTTCAAGAGAGAAAAACTTTTAAACTGGCATTTTCAGCAATTTGATAATATAAATACATCAGTACTTTTTTTTTCAAAAGTGAAGAAAAAAAATGTATTTTCAGATAAAAGACTATTCAGACAATGTTACTGTCAGAACTCTAAGCCTGAGTGGTTCTTAGGGATATCTTCTTACTGCCTCCTTTAAGTTTTGAAGCTAGACAATCTAACATACCAATTTCCCTAGCTGAATTGTTTTTTTTACATCAGTCAGTAGTCTTGTTCAGCTACTGGATAACTTCTTTAACAACTCATATAATAGATTATTCTATTTTTAGGCTAATAATCTATCTAGATACATAAACTAATCAGATAATGCCTTATTTCTCTGTGAACAGAGAAAGAAAAGTGTGCAATTACAGCATTTCTCACCCAAGCTACGGAAAACTGTTTAAGTTTTACATACTTGTATTTTTAAATTTTTCATGCGCCTTACTGAGCAAACACTGATAAGCATGTATGAACATTCTTAGAACTATGTTACCTGCAGTAGTATAATTTCTGAAACAGACTTCTCAAATACTTTCTTGCTCAGTAGGAATACCTCAATAAACACATAGCTCAAAGAATAAGATCCAAATTACAATAAAAACCCACTATTATGAACATAAGCACTACAAGCAAGATCCAGTCAAGGAGCAAAACAGTGTGGCAGATAATATCAAGTAAAACCATCTTAAAAAATAAGAAGAGTTTCTTTACTAATAATGTTGAACGAGGAGAAAGAAATCAAATTAAAGCTCTCACACACAAGTTGATAATACATTACGAAAGTTATAAAAAGGTTAACTCGTTCATGCGTGCCTCATTACCTCTTCTTATCCACAGTAGGCAAAGGAATACTACTGCTTTTCCACTTCACTTTAATGTTCTCCTGAAGAACTGTTCTGTTCAATGCAATAAAATAGCGTTCCAGGATAACTAGCCTCTGCTTTAGCCTCACAGCTGAAAGAGCTGTTGTAGCAGTTTGTGTCGCCAGTGTTTGTTGTTCCTTCACTAGTACCTGAAGACACTCCTTCAATTCATTCACATCTGAAAATCACAGAAAGATGTAATTTTAGGGGCATTCATCTTTATGATATATGGAATGAAGAAAAATCAAGACAAATTAAAAATTATGAAGTCTAAATCTCAATATCCAAACAAACACCTTGTTTACACATTTCCTGTGCACACTTCCAATCCAAAGTATTACATAAATCACAATCACACAACAGGTGATTATAAAGGGTCACCATCAAAACTGGTTTTGTGTGAACATATCTGTACCTTCATGTTCAACACCAAATTAAAACACCATAAGAAATGCTATGTTTTGTTTCAAAAAAACAAGTTAGACAGTAAAATCTGATCAACTGACCTCACAGTCAGGCTTCTCTTAAGTGCAGGGAACAGCCTTGCAAGTCCCCACAAAGATATGCTTTCATTTTGCATGATACACATTATCTTAAGTTTCTCAGAAGTATAAAATGACTCTTAGAAGATCTATGATCACTGCCAAGAGCTGCTATACTTCAGAAACAAATAATGTCAGAAAATTACATTCCTTGCAAGTACTATTAGCAAATAAAACATCTGACTTATGTACCAACACTACAGAATTAATTCTTCACTAACCAGAAAAAGCAGTCAACAGCCCAAAGATCTAATCTAACCACAAATGGTATCAAGTAAGTATCAACAAAAACTGAATCCAGACCAGTAATACTTTAGAATAAAAACTGGGAAATTGAGGCTTTTGACATTCTCTGTGGCTTTAATTCCTGTTCCCTCAGAAGTGTTTTTTCAGTCCTTTTATTAGCATTCTGATCACTGGGACACTCCATTCTGCTTTGCAATGAATCGCTGTACTCGTCTCTAAGCCAAGATTTATTGTCTGGCTGCTGCACAGAAGTACCTTTGTTTTAAGTGACACCTGACTAAGGAGTATGGAAAAAAACGTATGTCTGCAAAACTATTTTTTGGGAACAGGTAAGCTGCTTCCAAGGTAGAGAAAATTAGCCATACTTGTGGTAGTTTCTGGAGTTGAAGAATTTTATCTCATGAGGCATAACTTTTTTTGTAACACTATGAAGTATTTCAAAGTTTGGACCCCACAGTGCAAACACACAACCCAGCAGAGAATTCAAGAAGGCTTCTCTGCCACCAGATCACATTGCACAGTCACTTAGGAGTTTATTGCCAGCCATCACACCCGTCTGTTTTCAACACTGCTACTCACATTTCACCATTTCATAATGCGGTAGATTCCTTTCCCTGAGGCACTTTACATCTTTCCACCTACCTCTAAGGAAAAACTTAAACCTATTTTTACTCACTGAAAAAAATGAGTGCTCCTTGTATCCTAGAACTAAAAAAAAAAAATTAGACAAAAGCAAGAGCAACCATTATACATATGAATACCTTCATTCAAGCACTAAGAAATATGACAAACAAGAGGTACTACCAAAAGCCTGTGCTGTCCCTGATACTATGTCTACACAATTCCCCACAGAACTCTAGAGCACAGTCGAATATCACAGTCACATACATACAGCTACCTCAGTATGTGAAGTATCACCTAAATAAACTAGGTGCCTGCCAAAGCCATAGTTGATTTGTTTGGGTTGGCTTTTCTAATGTCCCTTCATATGGCAGCCACACAGAAGTCTACTGAGATAACTGCACCACTTAATGGGTAACTGCAGTGTAAAGCTCCACTATACAGCCAGGCTAACACAACTAAAATTCTGTTTCGTTAAATACCATCCATTTGAGGGCAGCATCCCAGCTACTCAGAATACCGAAGTAAAAACTTCTACAAAATATAAACAACATCGCTCTGGGGCTGCTGCTATTATGGTATGTTTGCCTTTGCCTTTATCTTTTAAGCAAAAATAAAAAATAACATACAGCACCACATGGCTGCTGCACTTCATAGTACCATTAACAGAACACTGCCAATGCTGACATGCCAGTTTCACTATGCCTTTCAAAAAAACATCAGAAGAGAAAAACTGGGTGGGTTTTAATGCCTTTCATGAACACTAGACAAAATCAACTTCTCAATACCACCAGATTACAACAATGAAGAAAACACTATACTCTTCACAAAGAGGTTTTTCTGAAACATTTTCTTAACACTGTCATTTTGGAAATGGCAAATTTATCCCTCACATTGTGGTCTCACATATCTATTAGAAAAGTAAAAAAAAAAAAACCACTACACACTTCAACTAATGCTCATGTTTGAGGAAACAGTCTATGTTCGGTGCTATAGAAATCAAGCCTTAGGTGCCCGACTCAGCAGAGCTGATAAAGCAATAGAGCGACAGCATTCATCATTTCTTTCTGGCTGACAAGTTATCTCCACGCTGATGTCCTATAAAATTATTCCACAGAGGTAAATAATTAGATGAAAAAGCTTTTTATTCCAAAATAATGTACTTATTAAACATATGTCACAAGGACTTCTGGACGACCTACAACCCTCCAGCAATTATTTTACAAGGAACTTTCCCTCGAAGTGCACAACTACATGCCTTCCAAGGCACACTCACTGAACCACAATACAGCTGTTATAGGGATCCCAGCTGTTCAGTGACACAAACTACTATATGGACTCTGAATGCATAAAAAACAGAATCCTATGAAAACATACAGCGTACGCACACCAAGCAGTATCAGTTTAAAACTGGTCACTGCATACACACCTAGGAACTGTTTCTCTAAAGTAAAAAGTAGTTTCATAGCAGCACTCACAAAATTAATGCCTAATGCTTCAGCAAGACATACTGATAGTAACTTCCAAGATACTCAGCATCCTAGTTAGTTATCTGATAAAATTCTGCTAGTAGTTCTATTGTGATAGAGGTGTAAAGGCTTTAAATGGAAAAAAGGGTAGATTTACAATAGATAAGGAAGTTCTGCACTGTGGTGGTAGTGAGACACTGAAACAGGTTGCCCAGACGAGTTGTGGATGCCCCATCCCTGCAAGTGTTTAAGGCCATGCTGGATGTGGCTTTGTGCAGCCTAGTCTGCTGAAAGGTGTCCCTGCCCACAACAGGTGGGGACAGAACTAGATCATCTCGGATTCCCTCCACCCCAAACCATTCTATGAGTATTCTTTTTTTTCCTCTTCTCATCTTGCCTTCAGAATCTCAAATAACAAAAATCTGGGAAGGTTTTCTACTAAATTAATTTCACTCTTTAGTATTTTGTACATATTTATCTACCGTTTCAAGATTGCAAAAGAAAGCTCACAGGCAAAGTGTACTAAAGGCTGGAACACAGTATCTTTGGCTGGGAGATCATCGAACTCCAAGATTCAACCCAGCACTGCCAGGCCACCTGTTCACTGTCAAGAACAGGTTACACTAGCCCTATAACTCAGACTCCTCAAAACTGAACCAAAAGTAGAACTATTTTGAGATATCTATACACCTTCTCACTTTAAATCTCCTTCTATAAGTAAATATACATTTATAAAAACTCAGTTTGTGTTTAGAAATATTCTAATATACCTGGGAATCAAACCAGTGATTACACAAACTCTCATGGCAGAACAGCACATTTTATTGATGAACTAAATAGACTTAATGAGAGAATAGCTTATTAATAGTAACGATTCAAGTTTCATCTAAAAAGGTTACAGGGAACACTCTAAACAAAACTGTTCATATGGCACTATGCCATCCCTTGATGCTAACCATCCCTTGCAATGCTTTGCTTTGTTGATTATTTTATGAAGGGTAGAGACATATTATTTACCTAATCCATACCTACAAAACAAGAGTTGAAGTCACACCATACAAGCTTACATTCTCGCTTAAACTACTATTAGCAGAATACTTTTTAACTGATAACCGCAGTCAGAATTGTTTCTGGCTACAGTGGAGATAGGTGAGAGTTTTACCATCTTCTGTTAAAATTTATCACCTCCCCCTTCTCTTATCAACTAACACACTCTCAATATTTATTTCCTTCTGACAGAGGTTCTCTGCATTAGAAGGAAAAATCCTGATATTGCTTAAACCTAGATTATTTCACAGAACAGTTAAGAAGCGACACATTTTAGATATGCCACAAAAACCGTGAGGAAATGAAGCAGCTGAAAACATAATTTCTTGAACAACCCGTGCCACAGCCAGAGCACTAACTTGAGTCTAAGACAGGGAGCCTGAGGAAAGGCATGTTTGCTTGTTTTCACAGCTCAAAAAAAGCCAAAATTAACACAGTAAATGGTTTCTTAGCCATTAGCTGTGGTTGGGACCACCACAGACTACTGGCAAATTAAGGACCCCAAAAATGCCAATATGCAACCAAAAAGCTTCAAGGTCTTTGGCTGAGTTACAAGCTTTAGGAAAAGCAAATACAGATGTTACAGTGTGGAGAGATTTCAGACCCAAAAACTCAAAATATATTTCAAACCAAATTTGGCAATAATCTGCTGTTATAACAAACACTCATTCCTGGCAGCAGCAAAACTAATGTTCTCTAATTTCCTAATTTTCTTGTCTCCTCTTTCCCATTCTACTACATGGTATTTCCTCTGGCTTAAGATGCATCTAATGACCCTGGCAAACCACTGTCCCAGAGTAAGCAGATTCAAAAGTTAGAAAGACAAACAAAAAAGCAACCATGTATACATAATTTTCTTCACAAACAAAGCTAAAGATGCTCAAAAATAATTCCATAACAAAAAGAGCATAATTCCTAAAGAGCACTTAGCTTCCTTTTGTCTGTTCCTCTATTCAAAAAATTACCATCAGCAGATCTCATCCTACTAGCATTCAGCAGGAAAAATAATCATAGAATGGCTAGGGTTGGAAGGGGCTTTAAAGATCGTCTAGTTCCAACCCCTCTGCATAGACAGGGACATCTTCACTTGATCAGGTTACTCAGGGCCCCATCAAACCTGGCCTTGAACACTGCCAGCAACAGGCCAGCCACAACTTCTTTGGGCAACCTGTTCCAGCACCTCACCACCCTCAAAGAAAGAATTTTTTTCCTAATGTCCAACCTAAATCTCCTCTCTTCAAGTTTGCAACCATTTCCCCTCCCTCTTACTAAGCATCTGTGTACCCTTACATCTATGTAAGCCATACCCCAGCTTTCTTGTAGGTCTCCTTCAGATATAGGAAAGCTGCTATAAGATCACCTTGGAGCCTCCTCTTCTCCAGGCCAAGGAAGATAACGAATAGTTGCATGCACATTCAGAATGCATCTCATCATGTGGATGCGTAATTTTATGTTATAAAAAAAAAACTTGTTTCATTTGAAGCTCAAATACAATTACACAGAACAAAATAGCAAGGAACATGTGTGCAGAACTGTTATTTATATGCACATAACCCTTCAGAACATAAACAGCAACCAGACAATTTGAGCTAAACAACAGCTTTCAAGTCAGGGACAGAGGGATGAGGTAAGCTATGTATGTTTTAAGTGGTAAGAAATAAAAAAAGTAAATTTAAAAAATAAAGGAGCTCTGAGAATGTAGAAGACAGGAAGGCAGATTTCATCTTCCAACTGAACCACTCATCTGTCAGAATTTACAAATCCTCCTAAAAAGTATTGACCAAGAAACTATATTAAAGTAGAAAATTTAACTATACAACAAGTAGAAAATTTAACTATAACACAGGATTGTCAAGATTGCATGCAATTACTTTTGTATACAGCACCAATTGAGATTTAAACATGTAACTAATAGCCCTTAAAGAATTAAAACTCTGTATGTCTTCTCTCACACAAAGCAAGATTTCACTGCTGCTGGTAGTGACATACATACTCACACTGAATATCGCACTGAATTTACATGCGTAATTTTAAGAGTCTAAAATCCAAACATTTTCAAAATAGAAAATTTGTAAGAGCATTAAAATGAGATTTTTAGGAAGAATCAGAACTAGCAAATGAACACACAATCCATCAGGAATCACACAAGGGAAAGATGTTTTGAAGTACTCATTAAAAACGAGGACTGAATTGTTCAAAACTGGTATTAGTTGAGAACTAAGTATAAAACAGATGAACATTAAGATGTAAGAGAAGCAAAGCTATCTTAAAGTCAAATACTGGCTTAACCACATATTTATTACTATCTTAAGGACTTGGGCCGTATTTGGAATAATGACCGTTCCCAAAAATAAAAAAAAACACAACTATGACCTCTCTGTCCTATTCTGCCAGAGCAGAGATCTCAGCATAAATCAGAACTACAGAAAGCATTTTGTTTCTCTGAACTTGTGCCAGGATGACAGAACAAGCTCAGAGCTGCAAAGGGACAAAAAGTACTGTTCCTCAACACAGTTTATGAAGAGGGTTTTGTGTGTCCTCTCAAATCTCTTGGCCCTTATGGGGTGGGATGTCACAATGACCTGGATTAGCCTGTTCAAGTTCAATAACATGATCCTGCACAATCCTTGGCCAAATAAAATTGTATTACAACACATGTAAAACAAATACACACTAATGTGTATATACTGTTTTCATAATACAAGACTGTAAATCAAACTCAGTGGAAACAGTTCAGACCTGAAACAGACCTCATCAATGACTCTTGGGGGGAGGGGGGGTTGTAATATAACTACAGGTTCTCATCTCCAAAGTATACCTTACTTGTAAAAGAATATAAAACATAAATTACAACACAACAGTATCTAATTCTCACCTGATAAGCAACAATATACGTAAGAAAGAAACAACTCTCCCTTTCAAAAGTTACTTCTCACAGGCAAACATTCAGAATTTTATTTGTTTTTATGAAGGATGACAGAAGAAAAGCTTAAATCTGTTTTCCTTATTTTATAAACCACTTTATACAGAGTTTCAAAATTTAAGCAATTCTCTGTATTTTGTCAAAATTAATTACCAATCAACCAAAACTATAATGGCTCAAAGGCAGCTGCTAGCTGTATTTCTGACATACACAAAACAACAAGCTACCTACAATCACAAGCAAAAACTACCTGTGACACTTCTGTAAGTAAATGGCGTGTTTCAGTGTTGCTGAAGGATTTCTATGTCTCAGCCAGGTAAGGGAACTTCAGGCAAAAATTGTATGAGATCAAGGAATACAAATTTATTGAAGACTTCCTAAGTTATTTCTAGCCTAAGTATCTATGTGTGCAAATAAACTACACTATATAACAAAAGCAAAAACAAGAGAGTAAGCCATTTCTTTCTGAAAAGCCAAACAAGCACATACCTCTTTTTAAATTGAAAGAACTGTTAGGAAAAAAGAGCTATTGGAAAGTGAGCCTTTTAAAGGATAGGTCTAACCCTACACACCTTTGTCTGCTGGACAAAATTTGGCAGATGGTAAGATACAAAACAGTAATCTAAATGTCAAGTAATGTCTTACTTCTTCAACAAGTAATTCCATTTTATTTATAAATAAAATTATAAAACAAATATGTGACCTTCAGCTTACATCTCTTCAACACATTGAATTCTCATGCCCCCAGTCTGCTGTAGTGGCAATTCTTTTCATTCCTTCTACACTGAAATATTCTGTCCCACTACTAGAGTGACAGCAAGTCCATCTGTCCTGTCCTTAAGAAAGGGGAGCAAGCTGGCTGGCACAGAGGACAGCAGACTGGCAGCTGATCTGTGGCTCAATAGAAACAAATAGCTCCCCTACCAAACGGGGCTACACAGATGCCAACATCCGAATCAGGTGCACCAGCACTGTAAAAACATTGAAGTGAAGCTGCTTCTGATTTTTAAACATGGACCATTTTAGACAATGAATTGCTACTCTGCAGTAATAGAACAGTCATGAGTTTCAACCGGCTTCAATATCAAAATCAGAGCTTTATCAAGTCCAACATGAGGACGTAAACACAAATCATTTATCCACTGCCATCACAGATGAGATTATGTCAGCAAAGGTCAAGACAGACAGTTCATTATATTAACCATTTCAACCTTCCTCTTATGACTTATTTACCAGACAATGAAATCAGAAAGAAAAATCAACTATTAAACCTTCATTGCCTGCTGAAAATTCAGGATCCAAACTAAGCAATTTTTTTTTAATATGTGCAACTGGAAAGAAATATTCTGATGACACTGTAACATTTCTCTGTCATTTATCATTCATTTAAAGAGTGTGAAATGTGCAAAGTGACCCTTCAAGCCATGAGTCTAATTATATCTGAAATTATACTAAACTTTTAATTTCAATCACAGTTAACTACTTATCCAACTTACTCCGCTAACCCAACAGATGCATCTGCCAGCAAGTACATTTGATCTAATTACATCCCAATGTTACAAAAGTAGTGATCAATACAGAACACACAGTGCTTAAGTGAGAATCACCAAACCGGCTGTAATACCTGGTTGCTTGCCCCACACCCAACTCTCAACAATTGATTTGGCCCTGTAAGTGGGCAGCGGAGTCTCTTCTTCATCTTTCTTTTCTTTGTCATTTTGTTCTTCCTTCTTTGATGCAGTTTGGCATTCAGTGCTATCATCTAAAGAAAAAGGGGGGGAAAAAAAAAAGACCAGTTCAGCTATCTCCCCCTTGAATTCAAGTCTAGATTACAAATACAAAGGTGAAGGCCCAGACCACGAGTTTACAGCAATATTTGCTATCAGCAGGAGAATGGAGGGGGGGAAGTAGTATTTTGCTATGCTCACCACCACAGGTGCTAGGTCTCAAGTAAGTTTTTGTAAAGGCAGTGACATTAGAATTCAGAAATCATTGCTGTAACCAACCAGGGAAGACAAACATTTAATATCATCACATAAGGATTTACAACACTAACACAGCAATCTGATCACAATATAGATTTTGCTCCCAACTATCTCCATTTCTACAGTATTTATCCACTTTCATACTCCATTTCCAACACACACAGAGAAAGATAGCAATGGCCTTAATTTCAAAGTCAAAGAGCCATATACTGGCATTTACACTTCTTAAACAGCAATATTTCAACATGTGCAACTTACCTAGCATCTTAGTAATTAGGAGCAAGTGATGCAAATACCAAGACCTTCTGCCCAAGCCATGAAACAGCACTTACAATCCTTTTGAGATTACACAGAATCACACAGAATGTTAGGGATTGGAAGGGACCTCCAAAGATCATCTAGTCTAATCCCCTGCCACAGCAGGATCACCTAGATCAAACCATACAGGAACACATCCAGAGGATTTTAAACATCTTCAGAAAAGATGACTCCCTAACCTCCCTGGGCAGCCTGTTCCAGTGCTCTGTTACCCTCACAGTGAAGAGGCTTCTTCTCATATTTATATGAGACCTCCTCTGTTCCAGCTTACACACATTTTCCTTTGTTGTATCATTGGATGCCACTGAGAATAATCTGGCTCCTTCTTCCTGATACCCACCCTTTACATATTTATAAACATTAAAAGGTCACCCCTCAATCTCCTTTTTTCCAAGCTAATGAGATCCAACTCCTTCAGCCTTTCCTCCTAAGGGAGATATTCCACTCCGTCGTCTTTGCAGCTCTGTGCTGGACTCTCTCAAGTGGTTCTGTGTTCTTGAACTGAGAGGCCCAGAACTGGACACGATATTCCAGATGCGGTCTCACCAAGGGCAGAGAACAGGGAGAGAAGAACCTATCTCAATCCACTAACCACACCCCTTCTCATCCACCCCAGGATGCCACTTGGCCTTCTTGGCCACAAGGGCACGTTGCTGGCTCGTGGTCATTCTGCTTTCATTAAGAGAGAAAGCAGACATTACCCACTCACCTCCGTAACCAAAGGCTGTACAAATTTTTTGAACACAGTAGAACTAGACAACTGGAAGTTGTTCCTTATTCATCCTGGGGACACAGAGTTCCATATTCATAACTCCAGTTAGGTCAATGCACCAGACTGCCTTGCAATTAAGGGCTGAGCTGGCAAATGCTTTCCTCACTCTGACCTTTTCTAAAAATATGTCCCAATATTTCTCAAGTCCAACATCTGGAACTCACCCATGACACATCCAGTTTCAGCCATTTTCACCAATGGCTGGTCCTCCATACCTACCTGTCAATCCAGTCTCCAGAGACTACTCCAACAGATGTTCTGGCCACAGGAGCCCACACAATCATTAGAATTACAGGTTTTTGTTTCTATTTCATTCCACAAATGTATACGCATTTTTACCAGCATATTTCAGAAGAAAATGACAAACAATGGGTTTACAGCTGCAGCTAGCTAGACACAGCATATCTGACAGCAGACTCACCATGAGCCCACTTGGAGATCAAAGGCTCTCATTAACTCAGGATATACAAAATACTTTTATCACATCCTACAAAAATATTCAACTTCCCATGCCTAATCTGCTTGTAACATTATCTGCGATTGCCTCTTTGTTAAAATTATTTTTACACTGTAGAGAATAGCATCTCCCAAAATGACCCCTTCTACAGTACCTTAATTATACAAGTTTTAAATTAAAACCTAACCTACACTACAGACTAGTATTTTGGAGGTGGCAGATGAAGACCAAAAGAGAATATCAGAAAATGAAACATAACTGCAGCATGTCTGCTACAGCTGAGGCTGTAAGCTAAGGAATGAATAGCAAAGCCACCTGAGAACAGGAAGAAACAGCTTGGATATCCTACATACAAGTGGCAATTGGAGAGAGTGTATCCATTTTCCTCAAACATCAAAGAACAGCCAACAGTACAGTAGTCTTCAGTAGGGTAACACATAGGTTTGTCCAAAACACAACCAAATCTAGCTGTTTCTATGCCAAGCCGCAAGCAAATACTACTAAAGGCACCAAATCCATTACAGAGTTAAATCAGTGACCCAGGACCCTATTTAGCCCCAGTAGTTTAGAATATTCCCTCAGTAACACCATAACCTCACTGTTTCTCTGCTCACACACACACACTTCGAAAGGCACGCTTTGGGGGTTTGGATTTTAGTGGGTAAAAGGGTGTTGTGCCAAGACACGTTTCACAGGCAGCTGTAAGAGAACTTATGTTTAACATATCATCAGCAAAGGATTACAACAAAGGTCTACGAACTTAATCATTTGGCACAGCTTGTCACTGCAAGCAGATGGTCCTAATCCAGGTGTGAACTTAAGCTTTGCAATGTATAAAAACAACCCTGATGTGCAAATCCACAAGGATTTTCTTTTTCCTTTTACACTGTCTGAAGAGACCAGTGAAAGAAATGGTGGGACAGAGATGAGCTCAAAAATTACATTTACAAGCCCCTGTCAAATTGTTCCACTGTGACTTTGATATGCTTGGAAAAAGCCCACTGGCCCAATAAGGGACAAAACTGGTATCCAACTAGATTGAAAGCAGCAACAGACAACATAACTGTCAAAGGTCAGTTATGCCTAGTGAAACAGATGTTTAAAAAGGGAGCTCCAAAGATATTTCAGAAAGAGGGGCAGGGAGAAAGTAACCTCGAGTGAAACAGCACAGGCCAAGATGGTAAGACAGTTTTCAAAACAATGTACGTAGTGTGAAAACCAGTCTCAGACTGAAGCATTAGTATTGTGGTGAGGGAAAACCACCATGTAATATTTCTGTGAAAAAAAGATTATCTCTTAACTATGTTTTTGTTTACAATCTTAAGCCTCCATGCTCAGGTAGGTATGCTTGGCCAGTCAAAAACTGAACAACGGAAGTAACCACCCTCAACCAGAAGCCAGCTTCCAAACCAAAGCACAGTACCTGACCATGTGTGCTCTGCCCTGCACAGCAATAGCCTAATCCAGTACAAACAGAAGTAAGAAGGAACTATAGGTGGCACTTCCATTTCATATTCAATGCAGAAAGTAACTGACAGTGCAGAGTCACTTCCAGCACCTGTTATAGTACAAGCCTGTGGCTCTTAAATGCCAATGAACTCATATAGTCAGGAATCCTTAATTAGAGGAAAAAAAATAGCCTGCAAGTTTCCCAACAGATGTTGTCATTCACAAGAAGTTTAAACAGGTGCCTAAAGCACACTGTGTAAAACAGGCACTCTAAAATAGTATTTGATAGGCCCAGATCCAGACAGTACTTCAGCTGCAACACAAAATAGTATTTGGTTTGCTGTCAAAGAGCTTTTATTAATCTTTTATTAATACACACATACATACACAAACTTCAACTGATAGTTACTTGTGAAAGAAGAATCTGCTCCACCTGGGGGGCTAGAATAGGCGATCTCCAGAGGTCCCTTTCAACGCCTACCATTCTAAGATTCTGCAATTCTACAGTTTGAAAACCATGTTTATACAGCCTTCCAGGTGTAGAAGTCCAGAAGACTCTAATCTCCTAATAAAAAAATGACTACTTCACTTCCCTGATATGCCAATTTTTCAAATACCACTCTTTAAATTATCTTTTGAATACACCATAAAGCATTTTATACTTGTGATGTCAAACTGTCCAATGTGGTGACAGTAGACTTTGCTCCGCAATCCTTGAGCCACTGAATACAGCCAGTATAACTGGTCTGGGGGACACAGAAAAAAATAGAGAGAAAAGTTACTTTCACATTTAAGTAGTTCTTTCCTACACATGAAAGGAGGCTCAAAGCAGATACCAGCCTGTGTATCAGCCTGCTACTAGAACTTTAATACACATATGGTCTGAACAGTAGGCAGCATAGCCAATTCCCACATAGGGTTATTTTTACTGCAGGTCTGGTTTCTGCCAGCCTCTCTAGAATCACATGGCATTTGGACTTCATCATCTATTTGCAGGTGCAACACTGAAAGAGGTCTGTGGACTCAAAACATGCTAGGCTGACAGAAGTTCAACTTTCAGGAAATGTGGAACAGAAGAAGAGGAAGCCCACAGTGTTTACCAAGGGCACGACACAGGCATGAATCTAGTTGTTTTATATTTTTGCCTTGAAACTTGAAATAGCTACTTGAAACAGAAATTCCTACTTATGTAGAAGTCTGAGAAATCAAATTTTTAAAAAAGCTGCACAAATTCTTCAGTAGATGATTGGTACATCTTAAAAATCTACATTAATCGCTAACTTAAAAATTTAGTAAGAATAATGCTATTAAATAGTTATTATTTTCAGTACACATGATATTAATCTCATCCAAACTTCCCGAGGGCAGCCTGATTATCTTTTAAGTACTGGCCATGCTGCGTGTGCACCTGTATTTGGACATCATTACTGTCACAGCTGTGACCTCAAATGGTACTTGGAAGCAAGCCAGCATATGCTGCTGAACACATAGCAAACAGGTTTCTCTCAAAGTACCATAAAGAAAAAAACCAGGTTATTCCTAAACAAATCTTCTTGCTAACAGAGAGGGGGGGAATACACCATTTGCATAATTTTCTAAAAGAGAAAAGGTATGCTTTTCACTAACAATAGCATGTTCTTTTAATCTACTGCTACCACCAAAAAGAATGAAGCATCTCTTTTGAGCAAGCCCAGAGAGCTATCATACTAATGAAGAAAAGGAGTTGCAAAGGATGAGCATACAAACTGAATGGATGATGGACTATGGACTGAATCAGACTGTAAGGGGAACTTACATCAACCTCTTATTTATCTCCAAATTAGTCAGCTTCGTAACAAAACTCAGATTAATGATATTAAAATATACTGGTTATAATACAAAAACACCAGCTTCTATATAGAACTCATTATTTCCATGTAATTTTCCCTCTTCTCTTGAATTACATTTGCAGACAATTTGTACTAAAAAAGGAAACTACCAACTAAACAAATTTCATGATCCTCAATTTGAAATCCAAGCTCAGAGGTGCAAACTGACCATGAATTTTTCTGGTTCCATGAACCACTACTGACCAACTGAATCAAAAGCACAATCTGATCATTATCAAACAAATACTGCTGCTTCCCAAAGCCACAGTCTAATAAGCAGGATGCTTGTTTTTTACCAGTCCTGAAGTCGATGACACCTGGAAGTCCCTTCCAACCCCCTAATGATCTGTAGGCCAGCACAAGGGCATTTATGAAGTCTAACTTCAGTGCACATGAATTTATACATTAATTTTAAGAGTTAAGAGTCTGAAAAGTAACAGTATCCTACAGCCTTTAATGTTTTATAATGTTTTAAACCTTCACAAGTTGTGTTTGCTTGCGTATATCCTGGATCTTAAAAATAAACTTCACAACATTATTCAGAATAGGCATCCCAACAGCAGGTGAACACATTATGTCATGTAGAGCAATACTGTTCTTTCACTTTTTCTGCTCCCTACAGTTTGGGTCAGAATGGACTTCTCCCAGTTGATATTTCATTGATTCTTAAGGAAACAAAACCCAGCTATACTGCTACATCATTCTATAAGCTGTCTCATAATCTCTGAAAGCACTGCAGCAGCATAACTAACAAAAGTTGTAATTCTCTGCAGCCACTTAGCTATAAAGATATTGGAAGATTTGTCTTCTGTCAAAGAGAAGCACAGGAAAAACTCTCATACTGTCACTAGAGAAAGAAACTGCATCAATTTAATTGGTAAAGCAGGTATTTGCTTTAACAGACTGTCTTTATTATTACAAATGTTTGGTACGTTTTTGGTATAGGAGAGCAGAGTGTGTTGAATCATTATATCACAACTGTCACACCACCTCTGTCATAAACTTCCAGTGAATGGAAAAGCATTTCCCACAGCTAATTCAGGGTACAACTCTTCCCTTCCCTGCATCAAGTTTACAACCCTTTTTAGGAATGCACATGAAAATAACTAATCCTAAGAAAAAAACACGCTACCTCTATTTCATAAGCAGCTGTTGTAGCAGCCTTTCTGATAAAGTCAGTTGTACTTTCATCCAGTGTCAACAACAGTATTCTAAAGGGCCAGCAGCAGATGCAGGACAAAAGAAGTTTTCTAACTGAAACGGTTAGGAGTGTAATTCTAGTCCTTTACTACAGCACAGAGCCACTCATCATCTACAAAGCTTATACTCTTAATAAAAATAATGTATAATTCATTCTCCGCTCATAAAATATTTATTATAGCTTCTTTCCCATAGACTTAACTTCTCTTGTCACAAAGACTTCCCACTCACCCATTTTTTAAAGACAAATCGTAGGTATAACAGTTTACTCCTCCTTCCACCCTTCTGCTAGTCAGAGCCTTATTTATTTGGGGGTCAAATAAATTACAGACAAAACTCATCTGATCATTTGGAGAAACTGTTCCAGCTAGGTTAAGAAATGGAAACCTTCTCCTTTTTTGACCAGTTTAATTTTCTGTTCAATAACGATTCAAGAGAACACCACAATCACAAAAGGGGGAAAAAGGCAAGAGCAGAATCACTCCATTTTACATAGCCCATGACAAAACAAAATCCACCTGGACCAAACTAATAGCTCTAAATAGATGCATTACTCTGCCAATTGCAGAATTCACAGCATTTGAACTGCTCTCAAGAGCACTACAAGATAATAAAGAAAAAGCACTACATTCTCTATCAGATTGTGGACAGTTTTTCAGATAACCTTTACATTACTTTATGAAGACTGTAAAACTTAGAAACAGCAGTACTGGCTTTATCCTATTCCTCAGTCCACTTCCTTTAAACAAACACAACCAGCATACTAAACAAAAGGACACTGACAAGCCCATCTCATAACAACACTCTGAGTTGTGGAGTTTCAAAAAGCTGTAACAGATTTAGCCTTGTTTGATGTTACCTTCCTGTATGCTTTTAAGAAATAAATTTCAATTGTATTTAACTCAAAAAATGAACACCTGAAAATTCTGTAAGATGTGACAGTAAGCCAGAGTTCTGTGACAATACCAAATTTGAGTTCATTTTCATTATCATCAAAGAAAGAAAAACAAAAAAATTGGAAAAAAATAGTTTAAAAATCCATACCTTTTCTTGGAGGTAGTTCACCACTTTGTATTAACTCAGTTCCAGGATATACAATCTCCCCATCTTTTACCATTTCATTCCACAAGCCACATAATCCATCTCGAGTAAAAGCAAGCTGTTAAAAATAATACATTGTACACAGTTATACACAATGTTCTCTTAAGCTAATTCAAGCTAAAATTTTAAACAACTAAGATTTTATGTTTCATCCCAGAAAAAAGAAAATACCTGTAACAACCCACTAGTATATGCGTGCATTGTCTGGGTGTATGACAGGGAATTTAAACATCTTTAGGATCTCCTATTCTCTACCTATGCTATTTTCACACTAAAAAAAAAAACACAACAGTAACTTTCAGACAGGCTGCAATACAGAAAGATGAACTTTATTTCACTGAAAAATTCTAATCACAGGCAAGGGTTTGGTCACCTCATCATTCAAGACAACATCATGCACTAAGTGTGAGAGGGAAGGGCATGGCATGGGGTGTCCTACTTCCTTTCAGGAAAAGCTATGCAAAGTCAAGCTGCATAAAGTCACCAAACAGAGAAGCATAAACACAGTCAGTGTTGTCCTGTCCCAACACCAGAACCAGGGTGCTCAACCAGAAAGGCAAAGATTCACAAACTTACTTAACCAGTTCAAACTGGTCTTTCTGCACAAAGCATCTTCTCACAGTTTTCCCTCTGTATTTCTGCTGCAACAGTGGCTACTTTCACGCGCTGCCTAGCACATGCACACAGTCAGCTGCTGAACCAGAATATGGAACCAACCAAGACTAAAATCAGTCTATGGGAAAAGCAAGGGGCTCCCTCAGCCCCAGACCAAGTCAGTTCACAACAGGCTACATGCAAAATATAATCACTAAGTTGGAAAACACCTTTAAGATTAATAGATTCACAGAACGGTTCAGTTTGGAAGGGACTATCTAGTTCCAACCCCCCTGCCATGAGCAGGGACATCCCCCACTAGACCAGGTTGCTCAATGCCCCATCCAATCTGCCCTTGAACACTTCCAGGGAGGGGGCATCCACAACCTCCAGTTGTCCTGTGTCTCACCACCCTCATTGTGAAGAATTTCCTTCTGACTTCCGGTCTAAGCCTCCCCTCTTCCAGCTTGAAGCCATTATCCCTAGTCCTACCACCAGAAGCCCTTGGAAACAGCCTGTCCCCAGCTTTCCTGTAGCTCCATTCAGGTACTGGAAGGCCACCATAAGGTCTCCTCTTCTCCAGGCTGAACAGATCATCAAGTCAAACCATCAACTCAATGGTACCGATTCCACCACTACACTACACCCCTAAATTCCATATGTATATGACTTTTGAACACATGCAGGACTAACACTCACAGCAGAACTTCCGACAGCAATGCACTAGCTGGAAGCACTCCTAAAAACACTAGCTGTGACAGAAGTCTCCTAAGATTTATGAATCTGAATCTCCCTTGAAGAATGTGAAAGATCAGCCTGAGCTGATCTGTACATTCTTTTTTGCTTTCTAAAATGCAGCAATACACGTGTCAACATCCCAAGCAAATTCCATAATAAGGTTATAATTTGCAAGCATATAGCAAAAGGGAGGAGGTGAGTGCACTGACAAGCAGAATACCTTGCTACAACCCTTTGGTGTGCTAAGAGACATTAAGAAAAAAAACCTGCTGAATGCTTGCTCAGAAGCATCTTTGTGTTATGTAACTAGTATTCAAATTCATAGCGTTCTAACAGAGGAGTAATGCAAAGATGTCATTAATACAGCTGCTCTAAAATATTTACGTTATACAGGTCTGCTTATCTTTAGGAAATAGGTCAGAACGAAGTATAATTAAATTGTTAATTTACAGTTTTTAACAGTCACAATGACCACCAGGGAAGTCATTTTCTGATCTAGTTAATCTCAGTTAACACAAAGAATTAAGGACAAGCTGCATGTTTTGACACCACTGTAACACACCAAGTCATCATAGTAGTGTGACTTCAAAATTGCATACATCAGAAATTTGCTCAAACATGTATTAATGATTTCAATAATTTTTCTTCTAACATAAAATATTAACTAATACATCAACATATTTGTCACTTGCTAGTTCCCGATCTCAGGGGAGTAAGAGAGAAAAGAATCACACAGTGTGAGCTATATATTACTTAACTTAACTGCAATTTATCCACTGTGCAGCACCAGGACTATGCTATGGTCATGCTTTACTGCAAGTTACAGATCTTCAGAGCTAAGCAACATGCAGAGCTTTGCCAAAGATTCTGTGTTTTGCTAAAAGCTTTACATTTGGATTAACTTTTCAAAAATTTGAATTGTCTGAAGATGTATTTCAACAATGTAAATAAAATAAATTTAAAAAAAAACATTCACCACTCAGTTTCTTGAGTTATCCTCAACTTTCTCTGTGAGATGTGGTCATACACTTCAGTGAGGCACTTGATGAATCTATGCTTCACAATTTATTTTTAGAAAAAAATAGCTAAACACAACTGTTTCAGCATTTTTGGCTGATACAGGATAGAAGTTGGGGTTTTTTTAAACATTCACCCATTCATAAAACCTATATTAAAACGCAAGCTTGAAAAACAGTAAGTAACCATCCAGACGGGTTGCATAATAAATTGTTTCCACAAAGTTAAGAATTCTTTCTGATTAAAATGTATGAAAAGAGTTTTACATTCTCAGTTCACTTTTGTATGAAGAATCATTCTTACAGGCCTCAAGCTTACAATATAACAGCCTATGGGCTTCAAATTCAAGGTTCTTCATAAAGTAGCTTTGTCATATTTCAGAAAACTTCCTGGTTTTGCAAGCATCACTGTGAAATGGAATTGTTTTCTCTTTTAACCTCTAACCCTTTCACATGGCACAAAGCTCACCCCAAGTCTTTCAAGCAACAAAAAAGTAAAGAAGTAAACAAAATTTCTTCTGCCTTGGGTTTGGTGTTCAAATTCTTATCTTTTTCTTGGTACGTTCCATAACGATAGAGCAAGCACTAAGATTACAGCTCAGAAAAAGCTCCCCCTCCTTCTCCAAATACCTCATGCAGAAGCTTACAGGACAAGCAGCCTTCAGATAAACAATTTTGTTCTTCTTGGGGTGTAGTTAAGTATTTTGCCAGTGGTATATGTGTTGGGGAATGGGGAAAGTAAAGGCATGCTTGAAGCAATAACCAAAGCAACCAACTGAAAGGGCAGTTAAGAAATAGTATTTGGAACCAATTCATGCGTCATAACTGCAGGCAACTCAATTTCAATTGTAACAAGTTCACTATTCATCTACTTGACATTCAGCAGTCATACTAAAAAGTAAATTGCTACGATAGCCAAAAGCAAAAGAAAAGGGCATGTTTTTTAGCAATAAAATATTCAAGCAATTGTATTTTCATTACTCCAGAATTCTACAATCATATTAGAAGCCTCACAACTGCCTCAAGGGAAATATTTCACTTAACCAACATAGAGAAGAGTCATTGGTACATAGAGGGCCATGCTGCCATATCCAGAGGGACATGAACAGACTGGAGAGAAAGGGGCTAGCAAGAACCTCATGAAGTTCAAAAAGTGCAAGTCCTGTACCTGAGAAGCAGCAACCCCATGCACCAGTACATGCTGGGGGTAACCCAGCTGGAAAACAGTTCTGCAGTAAAAAAAAATAGGGGATCTTGGTGGGCACCAAGTTGAATATGAGCCAGTAACGCGCCCTTGTCATGGTTAGCAAGTGTCCTGGACTGCATTAGGAGGAGTGTGGGCCAAGAGGTCAAGGGAAGTGACCCCTCCGCTCTACTAAACGTTGGTGAGACAACAACTGAAGTACTGTGTCTAGTTCTGGGTTCCTCAGCACAAGAAGGACAAGGACATACTCAAAAGAGTCCAGAAAAAGGCCACAAAGACGACTGAGGGACTGGAACACCTCTTTCGAGAGCTGGAACTGTTCAAGCAGGAGAAAAGGCTTGCAGGAAGGGGTGGGGGTGTACTCAGTGTGTACAAATTACTGAAGGGAAGGTGTAAAGAGTACACAGCCAGGCTCTACTCAGTAGTGCCCAGCAGCAGAACCAAGAGACAAAGGGCACATGCTGAAGGACAAGAAGTTTCCTCTGACAGTTAGGTAACACTTTTTCACCATGAGGGTGACCAAACACTGTAGAGTCTCCATCCTTAGGCATATTCAAAAGTCATACAAACACAGTCTTGGCCAGACAGCTCTAGGTGGCCCTGCACAGGAGTTGTACCAGATGATCTCCAAAGGTACCTTCCAACCTCAACTATTTGTGATTCTGTAAACTAGCAGTTAAAAGTACTTCAGCTGTTTATTAGAAAAGATAAATATCTCTTTTGACTACACAAACCTACTTTTCCTTCTTTCTAGTGTTTTAAAACTATTTTAGCACAAGAACACGTTACTTTCATCTTTTGTTCCCACTAACACTTTCTCCATTGCATCATCTGCAATGAGTCTACTGATGCATTCAGATGTTGAGATGAGACACAACAAATTGGAAACTCTCTCTCTTTAATTTCTATTTAAAATTTAAAAAAAGAAAACCTGACCCCCCCTTCAAAAATATTACCTCCACTTTCCACTCAATTCTTTAAAGAAAGTTCCCAAGGCAATCACTGGTACAGTGCAAGAAAGGAAAATAGCTTTCTGTGTGTTCATTGCTTCTGACATATTACTGAGGTTGCATGTACAAGAGTACCTACTTAGGTTTGGTTAAGCCTCACATTCTCTCACTTGATCCCTTGATTTATGTGGACATCTTTTCCACTACATTTAGTAACTTCATTTGTGAATACCTGAAGGTCAAACTTGACAAACTTATCAAGTTAGCAAATTAAGAATAATTAAGTTGCACCAAACTGACAACAGCGGCACCAATCGTGCACTCTAAAATCCTCACAAATCCTATATGATGCTTTACTTAGACTGAGACAACAGCATCTCCATGCTTCATCACTGCTCTTCACTGCCTTACAGCCTTGACCTGTGTACTACTCATTACATCAAGTCATGTGCCATTCCTCATGCAGAAGATCTCCCTTGTCCTTACCACGTCTCAGATGGTCACAGCTACTACACATCTCACTTTCACAAACCCCAAACCACTTCCTACATTTGTCAACACATTCTCACACCCACCCCCCCACACACACATCTTGATTTCCACACTTGCAAAGCATGTATGTCACCAAATTCATGCTTTCCACACAGACCTAAGTCTCAGTCCTGCTCACTTATCTGAAGCCAAAAAGGCAAGAGCCTAAACAGACTTAAAGGTAGACTACTACACTAAGCTAGGCCACCCCCTCTCTAATCCTTGGCTCATCTTATCTCTACAGTTAAAGTGTAATTTACCCTGTCTAGTACAACATTTAATTAAGTCAAAAGAGCATCTAGTTTTGTTGCTGGCAAACACTGCATCGATCCTCCAGCAGGGATGGCAGTGAAATTCCTGTCCATCAATTCTAGAGAATAAGAAACTAGCATTTAACATGTCCTTAAATTTTAACAAAATTAAATCTTGTAACCATAACTGGATAAACTTCCAAGAACTCTCAAAGCAACATTATAATCTTGCTTTAATAAAAATATTTTAATAATAAGCAGCTGTGATTTTGTTTGAAAGTCAACTGTTAAAAGTCAGACAATGCTTAGTCTGTGTGATACAGTGAATTACGTTCTTAATGGGGTGTCATCAACTTTGCTGCAGAAACCATAGAAACTTCCGTAAAACTTAAGCTCAAGAAAAAAATTAACCCAGAAAGAGAAAATTACACAAAAGGACAAGGATTGATTCAGGTTGAATTCCTGATTATACAACTGCACTGAAATTCAAGAAAGTGACATCATAGTCACAAACCATCAATATGGATTTTAAGTATAAGCTACTTATCATCTCAGAATTACCAGCAGGATGGGGGAGAAGGAGAGTGTCTGTTCTTCCATTCAGTGACTTTCGCATTAGCCACTAGCTGAGTTTGAAAGACTGTATTAAAAGAAAAATTGTTTTTAAAATATATTTCTAAAGAAAACTCATTTTTTTCAACTCAGTAACCATGAAGGAAGTCTCAAAACAGTAAGTCTTTTGCTTTTTTTGAATCTATTCAATTTGTATTTCCTTTTCATTACCATAATTTTCAGTATTTTGTCCTAGCTTCCTTCCTTCCCTTCTGGAGCATGCCCTGAAACCACAGCTGCTTATCACAACTAAGCATAGTGAGACATCATTAAATCTAAGCACACTGCTTTAAAGCTCCAGTAGCAAAGACTGAGAAGGTCAGCAGCCACATACTACTTAAACAGAACTGGGGTTAAACTACAAATGGTCCCACAGTAACAGTCTACTGGTCTCCCATTTGTTGCAAAGTTTATTAATAGTGGCCATACGCAAAGAAAAAACACGCATCTTTTGCAAAAGTACAAGTGAAAATTCTTTCATGCTCCTCATTTGCAAATTAATAGTTTTGTTTGAGCCCAACTATTTGCATAAACAATTTTAATTTCTGACCTATCACTCCACAAAGGGCCCTCACTGCTTTCTATGGAAATCATTTATTTTGTAGGAACAGCATTATTTCATTCCCAATAATAATTATTATATATCTATTGCAAACTTCCCTTACAGATATGGATGTTCTCACCCCCAGTTTGCTGTAAGAACAGACACATAAGCCCTTCCTTTTTTGACCAGAAACAAAAAAACCAAGAAGAAAAACAACAGGAAATCAACAAAACAGAGAAAGCCATTATCTTCTTGCTTTTAGTAGTCAAAACATTTATTACATTACCTTCTGAAAAGTAAAGACACTGGTCTAACTGCTAGAACAGTGGAATATTGATGAAAATCTAATGCCAAATGTAAAATTGAAGGGAATATGAAAAGATCTGAGACAAATGCAATTCCTGCAGGTGGCTGCTTCATTTTAACAAAAGCTCGCTCATCTCTGTGTCAAGATGACAGAAAGAGCCTGTCAACCATGAACTGGATGGAAATGCCTCATATTCATCTCCTGCATCTTGACTGTTGTCTTAAGTTCCTTATCCACACTACAGGTGAAAAAAATTTGTATTTTCCTAACCCCTGTTTCTAAGCACAGCAGCTCTCTGCAGAGTCCAGAATAAGACTAATTAAACACCATGTGAACTTACACAGGCATCCCATTAGCTGACAGCAATTGGAGTTTTTCATTTTCAACCATCACTAATTAAAGTTCTCCACGTAAGGTTCCAAATTAGTAGTACAGTATATCTATTTAATCAAAATTATTTTAAGCACAGTTTGATTCAGCAAACTGGGTATCTAAGCTTAAGTAAACAATTTTTATCTTCCTTTCCATCTGTGTATTTATTTACACTTTCAGTTTTAACCAAAAAAATCCTTCCTTAGAATGGCCATTAATCTCCCATCACAATGTCTCATTACACACAGAATTTGCTATAAATGTGTTGGATGCTACTCGTAATAGACTTAAGTAGGTATGTGTTTATAAATGTATTAATTCAAATCTAAAAAATTATTTGGAAATTTAAGCGCTACACCAAACTTTACAGCAACTATGTTAAGCATGACCCACAGAAAAAGTTCCCTGTACTAAAATCCACCTGCTTTATAACTTCATGGAATATACTATATTATGGAATATACTATGGAATATACTATGGAATATACTATGGAATATACTATGGAATATATTATTTATGTATGTAATATGAGAACACATTACATATTATACGATGTATGCTGAACTATCATAATCCTTCAGCTGCTATAACAGTTTCTGTTTTTTCAGATAACATATCTTAATCTTGCTCCACCAATAAATTCACCTTTTTAATACAACAAGTTTTTCTAACCAGTTCAAAATTATACTAGCAGATAGAAATCATACAATAATGGGTCAATAATCACAAAGCTAGTAAAAAAGTATTGAATAGTTATGGGGTGCACTTTGGAATTTGTAGTGCATTTTGACTTCTTATAACAACATTAGGATCAGGTAAGTTACTATTATTAAAAATAAGAAATATAATATACTTTCAAGATAAGAGTTACATTAACATTTCACGTCACATCCATCAATCCTGCAGACTAGAGTCTCACTGCTACTACAAAAGAGGTTGCGTCTTTGATAGTTCTCTTAAGAGCAGTAACGATATGCTACCTAACACTGGCTTTGTCTCTTAACAGTAACATCCAAAACTAAGTAAGAGCACGTAAATTTGGCCTGGATGTCAGCTGAAACAGTGACGCATATAGGTTATTAACTAAAATCCACGTGGCAATCTTTCCTTATTATATTAATACCACCATACTATAGACTTATTAATGCACATAATATTATAATATCCTGTATTACATTATTAATGCAACATTGTCTTGAATTAAAGAAAGAATTAATCCAATAACATTCAGGCAGATTTTACTGGCTTAATCCACAACAACTGACACAGCCATGAAGTCTAAAGAGCAAGTACCGTGCCAACAGTGACAAGTAAAAAGAATTTTTTTTAAAAAATCCCAAATCAGACTAGTGGTGTAGTTTGAAAATTTGCCAAATTTTCAGGTGTTTCACTTTGTGCTTACAGACATTTAGGACACTACCAACCCAGAAAATTAAATGTTTCACTTCCAAAAAGTAGTTATACTCCAAAAACTTTGCAGCAGAAAAAGAACATTTAAAAACAAAGTTCCAATGACTAATCAATCTCTGTAACGCTATGCCTTAGGCAAAGAACTCCCCAGCATACTTCTATTTCTCCAAGGATTTTCACCTACCCACTCTTGGACTGCTGTACAGTGAAAATGTAAAACTCTAGCTTCCAAGTGATTGAGTTTCTGGGTCCAATTCCAAACAATAATTCATAGTCAGCTTGATCAACTGACATAAATTAGTGTGTCTTTCTCCAAACCTCTTCTAGGTACTACAATCATCTTTCAATTCCTGTTGACAGTCTCCTGAACACCAATAAAGCCTTTCTATAGTTAGCAAAGATAGTAGGAAATCAGCATTTGCAATACACACAGAACTCAAAAGGATTAGGAGAAAAGATTTATACCTATGAAGAAACCTCACACACAGTTAGGTCACACTAGTCAACCACTGGCTAAAATAGTCAGTCATCAATAGAATTCCCCTGAGTTTCTTTTCTTGATGTCTGCCATTTAATGCATTAAAAAGGGGGCAATTCAAGATTCACATGCACATTTTTTTAATACATACATTCAGATCCGTCTAATATGAAAACCAGCCAACCTCATAAGAAAATTACACAGCTAGTCTTAAGAAAATTATTATACAACCGGTCTTCAGATTCTATAGAAGCAATGTTTCTGTCCAGCAGATCACAAATGATTACTGTTCTCTCATTAATCTCATTAATTTGACTACAGCATGATTAGAAGAAAACAAAAGGAGTACTACTCAAAAGTACTCTTCTAAATAAATGTCTTATTTACACAAATCTTACAAATTAATATTTTTATTTTTAGAAGAAATTATTGCAACACATTAACTACACTGCCTCATAAGAGACAAGTATTTCATCACATTTAAACACACTCAGCTGAAAATAGTCATTGAAGTATGAATGGCTACTGAAATTCTCTTGTCAAAAGTTTAGATAAGCAAAAGGAAAAAAGGCACTACAAATGAGAGGGAAAAATCTGACAAATCACATGAATAGTCATATTTTGCATCCCATATAATATAGATGAAAAATATGCAATGCACAGTCAGCAGCCATTACAAAGATTGTCACATTTACAGCTAAAATTTTCTTCTATTCTAGTTGTTGACACAACCAACATAAAGCCAGCTTCCATTAAGAAATACAGAGACAATGTTACCTTCAAATTATTTTCTGCTACATTTACCACATTAGCCAAAATATCTAGTTTCAAATGAAAACTTTTACCTTGGTAAGAATAAAACATGAGAACAACTAATCTAGCCAAATCAAGAGCAAACACTGACATTTTATAGCATTTACATACTAGAGCTATTAAATAATGTAACCTCTAAGGCTGTTTCTGTCTTTTCAGATTCCAATTTAGGTTGTTTGATGTAAAGTATTAGAGAAAGGTTGTTCTTTAATCATATCTGTACAGGGAAAATACATTTGTCTAACCACAAGAGCAGCTACACTCCACCATTTGGACTATATGCACATAATTTAGGGTAAAGTAATTCAAGATGTTATTTCTATTGTTTTTTACCATCATTAATCTTTAACAAAGGAATAACAATGCTTGGCCCACCTCAACAAGAATTTCAATTTCAAGCAGTAACCTGGAAATGTTATTCAAAGTAACGTATCCATAAGCAACGTCTTGTAAAGGCAACAAAGACTTTAGTTACCCACTTGACCTGAAACAAACATTACTGACTCAAACCACCCTCCTTCTCTATATTTTTCCAAGATTTTCAAACATAAACTGGGAAAACACAGCACTATCCTCATCCCTGTATCACACGAGTTCAATAAATGAACAGAACTTCTCCTAGGACAAAAGAAAACTTTGTTGAAATGTGCTAGTGTTTGCTCAAAGAAATTTCTATTTCAGCCAAGTATCTTTGTGAAAAAATTTAACTCCCTTCAAAGAGGACAACATTTACAAGAAGCCTATGCCCATTATACAAACAACTACATTCTTCTAAATCTTAATTCTTCAAAACAGATTTCCATTGCCTTTCACTTCAATTCTGTCACACATTGAAGTTCATATAGCTCACGTACAGACAAGAAGTTTAGTAACAAACTAAATTTATAGCTCTAGCAGTAATGCCACATATTCAGCTATATGCTTTGACACTCTGTGAAGATACCATACCTATGTAGTCAAGCTTGTTTCTAATTCTAAGCACAAGGGAACTAGACTCAGAATACACATCTATCCGTAGCTCAGTATTTCTTCAAGATCAGTTTTAAATAAACCTACCCTAAAAAACCCTCTAGTATACCCTTCTCAAAGGCATCACTACAGTAGTCCCTTTGACAGCTATTTAGAAAACAAGCATCCTTCATCTGCACCTGAAAGGTGACGATGCAACACAACCTAACTCCTTACCTGTAAGTCAGTCTTCAACCATTTGGAGTCAAACCTAGATTGAGCAGCCAGATAAAAAGATTCAGAAGACATTTTTCCTTCTCAGCCTTCTCCCCGGGCTGGCTGAGCAGCCCAACCTGCCACAGAATAAGAAGAAATGACACATCTAGCACATGAAATAAACCACGCAAGGTTATTTTTGTTCAGACTGGCATGGTTCCTACTTCATCCTTAAAAACGTATCGTGAATAAAATCTTCCCTCGTTTACATCCCCTGAAACTGCACAGCGGGAAGAACACACATTAAAAACACTACTGGAACCAAAAAGCCTCTATGGATGTCACAGGGAAGTAGAAAGAGGCCTTCAGTCCGCAGCACTGAGCTCCACCAGAGGCCTGACGCTGCCCCTCAGCTCCATAAGTGGTGCATGAAATAAATAATTGATCGCGGATTACGCAAGCCACGGACCAACATAAAGCGATTATCAGGGTCACCAGCCCCTCCACTCCCCTTCTCCCCGACGGCGTAGGCTTGGTGACTCCCGCTGGCTGCACGACTCCTTCTCCCAGGAGCATCCCCCCGACCACTACGGTCCTACGGCTACCCGCCGCGGCCCTAACCCACCTCGGACAGCCCGCTGCGGGGAGACAGGCCCTGCGGGAAGCCCCTCGGACGATGATCAGACCTGGATCGGGTGGCAGCTGGAGACTCCACCCGGGCGGGGGTCGCTGCACACGGCGCGGGGGCTGCGCTGCACCGCCCCGCCCCTCCCGGCGGAGCTCCTGGTTGGAGAGAGGGGTGGAGGGGCCCCTCGTCCCCGCCGCCAACCGGAGCCCACACACATCCACGAGAGAGGGCGCTCCCACCCTCTGTCTCGTCCCCACACATTCGTTCTCGTTCCTCATCGATTGAGTGAAGCGGCGAGGCACACCCCGAGCTCCCTCGCACTCACCGACCAGCCCCGGCGGCGGCTCCACGGCTCCTCGCTCCGCTCGACCGCCGCCTGCTCGCCCAGCCGCACTGCTGCCTGCCACTCCTTCTCGCCCGCCCCGCCAGCCAAGCCTCTGCCCCACAACCGCGGCCCTGGGTACTGGGGGCGAATACGGCCAATTCGCGGCAACACACCGGCACACCAGCGGAGCGCAGGGCCAATCACGACGGGAAGGGGGCGGGACTTCCTGTTCCAGAACGGGCAGCAGCGGAGGGGCGTGAGCAATGAGCGGTGGCTGGGCCCGAGTTGGGAGGCAGGGAAAGGCGGTTTGAAGCTGGGCCGGTCTGTAGGTGTGATGCGGGGTCACCATGGGCACCATCTGCAAACTGTAACGTTAATTTAAAAGAAAAAATGAAAAAATAAGCTTTTAAATATTTTAGAGCTTTTCTGAGGCAAACAAAGTGGCAGAAACAGCCTCAAAAGTGTCGAGCCTGGAGGAGACAAGAAAATCCAATGTCCACTGGGGAGAAGGGTGCTGGCCGAGCCAGCAAGATCCACAGAATAGCTGTGGTGGAAGAGACCTTTAAGATCAAGTCCAAACATTAGCCCTGTACTGCCAGGTCACTGCTAAACCACATCCTGCTGGGATGTGCCAAAGACAGGTGACACTGAGTCTAGAGGCAAGTGCAGTTTGCTGCTCACCCAGGTGACAAACTGCACTGAGCTTTGTGCTTCAGCATAGTTTATTGGAGATGATGATGTATATCAGTAGTTTGAAATTCAAATTAACAAATGAAAACAGTTCCATGCAGTGTTTAGATTCCAGTTCCACAGCAGCTAAGGGAGTAGGAGAGTAGGAACAAGGCTTAGCATACAGGCTTCTCTATAATTCTGAAGACAATCAGTCAATTTGATTCTCACTTGTTCATTTGCAAAGTACCAAGTGCAACCATGACTTCACCACTTGCCAGACATCTCTTACACTCCTCTAGGAACAGTGGTCACTTTAAGTAAAATAATGTACAAAATTTCTGAAGTGTCTGAAAATTTATACAAGATGAAATATCTGATTTCCTCAAGTTATAGCATAAAGCTTCAAAAACAAGCCTTCAAATGCAGGCTCTCTTGACAAATCTCCCCAAATGCATACACGGCAAAAGCTTAAAGTTTACCCATCTGGTGAAATTCCCACTGACTAGAAAAGGCAAACATAACCTCTATTTTCAAAAAGCAAAGACAGGAAGATGTGGGGAGCTATGGGCCGATGAGTGTCAACTTTATGGCTGACAAGATCACAGAGCAGATTTTTCTGACAGTTCTTATAGAGCTCATGGAAAATAAAGAGGTGACTGGACACAACCAACACGGCTTCACCTAGGACAAGGTGTGCCTGAAAAATTTGGTGGCCTTTTATAGTGGAGTTACAGTATCAGGGGATAAGCCTAAGAGCAACTGATGTAATCTACCGGGACTTGTACAGATAGTATTCTACTGGGACATTCACAACTGTCCTGTACAGTATGACATCTAAGTTGGAAAAACAAGGATTTGGTGGATGAACCACTCAGTGAATAAGGAACTGTCTAGCTGTATAACCTAAACAGTTGTGGTATCCAACTGTCTTGGTGTCCAAGTGGAAACAGTGATGAATGGTGTTCCCCAGGTATCAGTACTGGAGCCAGTGCTGTTTATCACCTTTGTTGGTGATGTGGACAGTGGAACTGAGTGCATCAGCAGCAGATCTGCCAATGACACCCAGCTGTGTGGCACAATCAACATGCTGAAAGGAAGGGACACCATCTGGAGGGACCTTCACAGGCTTGAGAGATGGTCCTAGGCTGACAACCTAATCTAAATGACTCAGAAATGCTCTGAAATATTTTAAAGTTTATTATTTTCTTTTTTTTTAGAAATTAACTCAAAAGTGCAGCTTGCAGACAGTGCCCAAGGTGACTTCAAAGATGTCCCCTTGTGTATGGCAAGGGGGTTGAACTAAATAATTTGAAATAAAAGATCTCTTATAACATTAACACCTCTCTGATTCCATGATTCCATGAAAATAGTCATATTTTCATATTCCTAGTAGCAATAAAAAATTATTTGCAATGTATGAAGTCCAAACCGGGAGTAATTAGGAAAACCTGGTAATTAGGAAAACCACAATGGCCACTGGTTGTACCTATTGCTTTCTTATGTGATTTGCAAGTCAGATCTAAATGAGATATCTGCCAATGCAACATGCACTGCCGTTTTCTGTTTGACTGTCCAAGAGAAATACCTTTAGACAATCTGCGTACATTTTGGAGACATCTCTTGCTTTTTAAAACAGTAGATGACAATAGCCTTTTAATGGCCCTCTTGATGTGAATGACTTGAGAGTTTATAACTAGCTAACTTGTTAGACTTGAATCACTAGCCCAATTAGCAGGTATGTACTCTCTTCAACAAAAACCCAAAGCATATTTAGATGAGGTAAACATGGAAATTGAAAGCTATAGATGCTTCTGAAGAATTTATGGATTATTTTGTATTCCCAGATTTGGATTTCACTTCTGATGAATAATTTTTGTTGGCATTTGAAATAGCATGGTGCTATCTCAAATGTCATTCTCATTGACAAAAATGTGTACCCACCAAATTTTCTGTAGGTAAGAGTATGTCTGGTAGAACAACATGAGTAAGTACTTTAATAGCATTATTTGAAATAATTTTATTTTTACAAATTACTAGAAAATTCAAAGACTCTGAAACCTGAAGTTTGTATGTATACACAGAATTCATAGCATTAAGTCCATCGATAACTGCTATTATTGTGTCATTTAAATGGCATGTTGTTTCATTTCAGACTGACTGAGTTAATAAAGGTGATGTACAGATGTGACAGACTTCAGGAAGCAAGTTCAAACCTAACAGTTGAGGTGTTACCACACTGAGCCTTGTGCTCCACTCTGAGCCTTGTGCTCTACTTTTCCAATGCATATTTTGATCTTAAAACAGGATTATATGGGCCTGCAAATCTGTTCCCCAGCTATCATCCTTTGTGCCCCAAGTTGTTAAAGTAACCTACTTTACACCCAAGAAGATCATTAAGTGGATCAGACATTGACATCCCCAGGAGCTGCAGGGAATATTGCTGGTGAGGTGTAAGTAACTTCAGCTTGCTGCTTTCACTGTGAGTCTACCAAAATCCTCACGCATCTTTCTTGCTTCCTGCAGAAAAATGTCTGGACATGTAGAAATGTAACTTCTGTGGACACAGTCAATCATTTACATATGTCTGCTTCTAGGCATATGACCAATTCACTATTATTATAGATTAAAGCAGAAAGTAAATATGTCATCATGAAAGGCACACTAAATGCAAGGGGTCTTTTTCCAGTCTACCTTGTAGATTAACTACAAACAATACAAAGTGCTCTAAAAATGTCTGGACCTGGGCAGGACACCTCTCATTCACTTTAGATGTGGCAGAAAAGCTATACAAACTTCTACAAGAGAAGAGATGCTGTAGAAGTGCAGAATGTAGAGGAAAATGCTGGGGTGTGTTGGATGCGTGGGAGCTGAAGAACACAGGGTTGGTAGAATGAATGGCGCCCTCTACCTCCATGCAGTGCCAATTTGTAGCACTCTCAGGCAGACCTGAGATCAGGAGAAACAAACACTGACTGAGTAAAATAAAACTATCCCAGAAATCAGAAGGAGAACAGACAGAAGGAAGAGCAGTATCTTTGGACAATCTGGGCAGCACCATATTTCTTTCACTTGTGACAATGGGATTATACATATTGACAAAGTCAGTCTCAAAAACTGAGGCAATTGCATTATCAGATAACTAAACTCAAAATTTTAAGAGACAGCAAACAAATAGTGAGAATAACACTTTTTTTCACCAAAACCGACCAGAAATAAGAACGTATATGTTTACATAAAAATAGTATCTAGTCCGACCTGCAGTCCTTCTAGGTATAAGCATGAAATCTTTACTGATTAATACTTAATTTATACATGTGAACTCTGAGGAATCCATTATAGATATAACAGCAGTGGAGCTATTATTTATAAATGCATTTAATATTATATATCAGGAAGCTGGGGAGATTTTTTTCTCTCATTAATGAATATCAATAATTGTTTTGCATGCAAATGGAATAGAAAATCATTTCTGTAAGAGCAGTGCCAAATTGTTCAGTGCCAGACAATGCCTTTTTTGTTTGTAATTTTTTTTAAAAAGTCATTTGTGTTGAGCATTTCCACTGAGTTTGTAAGCCCTTGTGCATTACTATTTTCCACATAATACAAAATCCAGTCCACTCTGGGCTTAAAACAAGTCTCTGAGAACTTCCTGGGTTACTTCTAAGTGATGAAAGTAATGCTTACTTTCCCAAAGTGAGCAACTTCTGCAATTAGCCTTATTATTTTAATAGTCTCTGAACAAAACTGTTGCCCAAAATTTCTGTTTTGTATAATTAAAAGCTCACAATGAAGCCCATTGTTTCTTTAGTGTGTTATTTGCAGACAAAACCATCAGTTCAAGTTAGTCAATACATATTATTATACCACACCAGTGCTTTCTACAGGAGGAAAAGAGCACAGTAAGAGGTTGCTCCTACATCCCACATACACGAGTACTTCTAAAGACACAATGGCACTTTTTACAAGCCATTTTTAGTACTGAATAAATATTATTTAGGTAAGCAGACGGACAACCAAACAAAGAAAGCTGCTTCCATCTTCAAAAACCCAAGCTTCTTGCAGTCAATATCCCCTCTTTCCTCATGCCTTCTCAAGACAATGAAACAAGATCTTCTGCCTCCAAGCATGGCTTTCTTCTCCTTTCTCACTTTTAATGGTAACAGTTCTGCTACTTCTCATCTCTGTTGCAACCTATGTTCTTCACATTCATCTGTGCACCCAAGATGATTTCACTTATACCTTTCTTGCTGGGCAGTGACATGTACCTGTTCTAGTTCAGAAACTATATCCTTCCTCCATGAAACAGAATTAGATTAACTCCTTCCTGCCTTTTTTTACCCTGATTTTAAATCATGAATATTGTTTACACCTGAAATTTCACAAGTTCTTTTTCAGTGACAATTTTTCTTTGTGAAAATAGTCTTGTGTCAATCACCATATATGGTATACCTGACATAGCTCAGTTGCAGAGGTGATGTTGGAAAAGCAATTCAGAGAGTACAGAGAATTAAAAAAAAAACACACCAAGGATGGAGTAACTACAACGGTACCTAATTAGAATCCACTGTTAATTATATTTTGCATACTTATTTTTAAAATTGAAGTGAATCTTGTTAAAGCAAGCAGTAACATTTTGTTTGACTTTTTTAACCTCAGAATTGAGCCTCATATATCGTTTATTGTAGCCATCCAATACCAACAACACTAGTTTTTAATCTCCCAGAAAAACACCATCCCAAAAGGTTGTTTTTCAGGTTACATCTTCCATTTCAAACAACAATCTTGTTTTACTTCCCTTAGGCTAATCACCATGTTTCTGTCCAAGGAGTCTCTTGCTTTACCGCCCAAACCAGTCTGATCAGATCTCATCCTACATCTCTGAACCCAACAACAATGAAGAACTGTCTGTGACTGTTCCTGTTATTTCTTGAAATTTACAGTTCAAAATAATCACATAACTATTTTTCTATAGAGGTTAATTCTCTGATATAGCTTTGGAAATACAAGTTTGAGTCTGCTAACTAGGCAGATATTCAGGAGATGTCAGAAATAAACAGTACATAAATATTCAGGTATCCATTTCACATACCTGTTGAAATTAAAAGCATTTTGTATACACTAAGGATTATATCAGAAATCCAGATAGGAATTATGTATGTGTATTTAATATACTAAGAAATAGCAATCTTTATAAGCTTTCTATCATTTTCAAATTAAATAAAGGTCTTAACTTACAGTCCAGCAAAAAATGTTTGCCTTTAAAAGGATTTTTCAATTACAGGAATATTCTTTGTAAGATTAGCTAATGATACCATCTGAAGACACATTACAGTAGTAAGCTGTGTTCATAAAACTATTCACCTACAATAATGTATTCCGATTTGAAACAAATTTGAGGGCAGAGAGACCCAGTTAGGAATTTCCCTCCCCCAATACACTTGATAAAAAAAGTTCAACACCCCGAATGCAAGTGAAAAAATAAATAGCTTTCTAAAAAAGGCTTATTAAATGTGAGAAACAAGCCCACATAATTTTTAAAGATTTTATTAAAGAGAAATTCAGTAGACCAAAGGACATACAGCACTGGATACATACAGGGTAGGGGCATGCACAAAACAAAGCAGATCTTTCCAAAGCTTTATAGTGTTCTTCACCCACACACCCACTTGAGCTTTTTACATTATTTATGTAAAGGTGTCTCCTGCTTGAAATTTACAACCTTTTGATCCTGTCCGTATGATGTTATCCCTCTTGTCACATTCCTTTACAACAGCTAATGCTTTAGCTGGAGCAATAAAACTCCCTCTTCCCATCAACTTGTAACAAAGGAGCTTGTTGAACTATTTACAATGTTCAATGCTAGAAAGAGGAAAAGGCGAAAGCAAAATTTCTATCCTTATTTTTCACAAATTCACCCTTTTCCTTTTTGATACTGTGTTTTGCTTGAGCTTACTAATACTTAGTTTCCCTCATTTTTTCAGTCTCTTCTACTATGACCCTGACTCTCTAGTTTTAATATCTTTATTCTTTGGGCACCAGTGGTGCCAGTAGCTTCAGTTTTGCTGGCATAAGTATTATTTTCATCCCCTCAATAACATGGGATATATTTGCTACCCAATACTGGTTACAGGGACCATAACATATTCTTGTTTGGTTCCTGTCACAGCAGGTCATTGATGTGTGTCTGTACTGTAAGTGTAATCCCACAGCCATGGTGATGATGTTCATAGTAACTATATTGTTCGTAGCACTGGCTGCATGGATTTGTCACTACAGAAGTGAACATCAGCAATATCAAAAAGAGGCCCAGTACAGCATAGGCTCCACCTGTCATGCCTATGGGGATGCAGCCTGCAGCTGAGAGAAAAAAAATCTTCTTGGTGGTGGGCACAGAGGTTGATCTGGTTTTGTTTTGCCCTCTTCTCTCGCAAATCCGTGTTATAGAAATTAATAATCTCAAGTGCAGCTTTCTGGTAGTTATCCCCTCTGTTTCCAAGTAACTCTTTCCTGACACCTCCTAACAGTATCTTTCCACTGACTCTCAGGGATGTTCTAGACATCTGAGATTAACCTCCTTTTGCCACAATTAAGGTTATATGTATACCTCTCCCTATGTCCACAGTTCCTATGCAAAGTTATCCACCTGTGGGAGGCACAGTAACACCTGTAGTCATACACTTCACATTTATACAAATCAAACTCACCTTTCATGCACTTGAAACAAGGTATTACCTTGTTAGGTAGATTTTCTAACAACACCTGGTCCAACCCAAAATGTCCACAGTTGTTATCAAAAAAACACTCTGATGTTTGTAAACTCCACTTTTTGTCCTTTTGTTTGATAGTCAACAAAATTCAAACAATCATGTTTGGGCTCCTGGCCATCTTCTCTATATAGAAGCTGTGAGGGACTTGTGTTTTTATTTGTCACCAAATCAAGATCTGTCTGATCCATCAGCACTGCTTCATATTTCAACATCCTGGAGTCTGTTGACTCAATATACTCCTTACTGCTTGCAAAGTATCTACAATAATAGTGTCTCCAATTGCCAACTTTCTGTTTTCTTCTACCAAAACCACAGTGGCAGCTACTGCCTGTATACAGGTCAGCCACCTGAAACCCACAGGATCCAACAGTCCTGAAAGACAAGCCACTGGCTTCCTCCATCCTCCCCAACTCCAAGCCAACACCCCATGAGCCACTCCATTTCCTGTACCCACAAACAGATAATATGGTTTGTGTAAAGATGGAAATTCCAGTACTGGAGCTGTAATTATTTTTCAGCTCCTCTATTTGTTTATTTTCTGTCTCCGTCCAATAAACCAGTCCTTCTTGTAACAATTTCTCATACAAAAATCTAACAGCTTATGTGTATCCCTCCAGCCACTGCCTACAGTAACCAGAAAGTCCAAGCAGCTTCCTAATTTCTCTCTTTGTTTTGGGCAGTGGCAAAGAGACCACTCCCATAGTCCTATCAGGGCTTATTTTAGCTTC
>VZRI01011101.1:153338-183855 GCA_013397515.1 Upupa epops | reverse complement strand
CTTACGAAATGTCCCAAAGATTTAACTTCCTTTGAACAAATTGTAACTTCTTTCTAGATACTCATAAGCCCTTTTCTTACCCCTTTTCCCCTAAGAAATTTAATAATTGAATTGGCGCCGTCCTCACAATCTCTTCTGTTGGTCCAGATACTGAAAGATTAACCACATATTGTAATGGCTGGATTCCAGGAGGGATTGGAATATCTGTAATATTTCTTCTAAAGCCTGTCCAAACAAATTGAAGAACTCTGTAAATCCTTTGGGTAGCTTGATTCACCTTAGCTGCTGTTTCCTCCCCATTGCCAAGCCTTTCCATTCAAAAGCAAACCAATCCCTACTTTCCTCAGCTAAGGGGCAAGTCCAGAATGCATCTTTCAGATCTATCTAGCCACTCAGGATCATGAAGGATCTTGCCCAAAAGGGTATACATCAGGATTTGGCACTTCAGGATTATCTGGCTGGTTGAATTTGAACTGGGCAAATGCAGAAAAGCAATAATTGTGTTGGGGTTAAGAACAGATAGAATCCTTTACCCTTCGTTTTATAAAATATTATTAGACTGGTCAAATACAACACAAAAACAAAACACTATGAAACCACAGCTCGCACAGACACACTAAGTCACTACTGAATCATAACACTAGAAAAAAACAGAAAATCCTTTCTTAACCCACTGCTGGCCAGGCTAGACGGGCACACTTCGTGCTCATAGGAGTCTTCATTGCAGTACACAGGACTCCTGAAATAATCCTGTTCATGTTACCATTTGCAGGTTATAATCACACACACAGACTTACAAAGATTAAAGGGGTTGGGGGGTTTGGGGTAGTTCTTGTTCCTTCACTTGCTTAAAAGTGGAGATTCTACCTCCTTTCTCCAGGACCCTAGCTTTAATTTAACCAGGGGATACACCTTAAAATCTTGTTTTACTGCATACAAGGCTGACTAATTTATTGCTTTAAGAGCAGCCTTTTCCACACTTAACGAGCAGTGATGATTGAGTGAGTCTCCCCACAACTTCTTTAACTTTCTCCATCTTTAAGTGCATTGCCCACCCCAGCATAACACCAAGCGATGGGAAAAGTTGGGAGGAAGTATAGGCAGATCTCAGCTTTAGAGTACAGAAATTAAAGGCACACATCACTCAGCACAGCTAGATATTACAAATGGATCAAACTCCTCCACAGGATCTTCTAACAACCTCTTTATCTCCTTATTCTATGCTCTTACTTCTATAGTAGTTAGTGACACATTCACAAAGCCTACCCATCCCTTGAGCTCCTGCCATTGGAACCTCTCACAAAGGAAAAATCCAAAAGGTCCCACTTCTTTCCTTCCTCTCTTTTACTTTCTTAAACTTGCATTTTCTGCTTTAACTTAACCCCCATATTTACCAATTCTGTCCATCATGAGGTATATTCATTNTCTCAGCTACTAGTCCAGCCTTCAGCCTCCTTTTCAGCTATCTTTCCCAGCACCAGGTTTCAGATTCCAGTGTCTTGTACCTTTCCCCAGGGGAACCATTCACTCTTTTCTTATTCACTTTATCTCTTCACTGACTGTCACCCTCACAGTAGTACAGAACCACATTTAGAAAGACTCCACAATCACTTCAGGAGTGTGACCTAGCACGCCGTGTCTCACACAAGCACCATTCAGTCCTCCCCTTATCCTTATACCCATGAGGTACTTACAGCCCCATTTTTTCACCAGGGTCCTGTGCACAAGTTTTAATGGCTTCTGCGGTTGCCAGGGAGACCCTTCCCCTCTTTGGTCCACGAGTCTCCTGCCAGGGATCAGCACTGTCAGTATGCAGTGATGCCAGAGAGGTTCGAAGAGGCCACTGAAATCAGCAGGGTACACCATCCATTCAAGACCCTCTAGCCTCACAGCACTGAGGCATCTGTCATCCCAGATGAGCCCCCAGATTGTGAGAAACAAGCCCACATAATTTTTAAAGATTTTATTGAGGAGAAATTCAGTAGACTGAAGGACATACAGCACTGGCTACATACAGGGTGGGGGTGTACACAAAACAAAGCAGATCTTTCCAAAGCTTTATAGTGTTCTTCACCCACACACCCACTTGAGCTTTTCATATTATTTATGTAAAGGTGTCTCCTGCTTTAAATTTACAACCTTTTGATCCTGTCCGTATGATGTTATCCCTCTTGTCACATTCCTTTACAACAGCTAATGCTTTAGCTGGAGCAATAAAACTCCCTCTTCCCATCAACTTGTAACAAAGGAGCTTGTTTAATTACTTACAATGTCAATTCTAGTAAAAGGAAAAGGTGAAAGCAAAACTTCTATCCTTGTTTATCACATTAAATAACAACACTAACAAAAAAAAGGCAATTCCTCTCCCCAAAGCCCATATACTATGCCAAAAACCCACCACCCCCAAAACCTGACAGGTAATGCAGCAGAGTCAGAGGTCGGGTGCCAGGGAAGCAGCAGAGGTGGAGTGCTGGAACCTGGACAAAATCCGCAGGAGGGCACCAAGGGGTCTGTAGGAAAAAGCTGCTGCAGTGAAGAAGGGCAGGCAAAAGGCTCCAACAGGAGAAGCAGCAGGTAGCAGCAGGTAGCAAACAGTGGAGACACCCAAAGTGGTGAGCCACGCTTGGTTCAGCATGCTAGGAAGCAGCAGGAGTTGGCAGAGAGGAAAAAGCAGCTACAACAAGGTGTATGAAGTCAAGAGGTCCAGTGGAGGGGGAAGCAGAAGTCTGCTGCGAACAGTGTGGTGTCCAGAGACGTCTGAAGCTATGGGCCACAGCAGGCAAGAAACCTAACAGCCCATTCACCTCCTCCTCAGCAACTTGAAATAGCCACAGGGAAACCAATCCTAAAGCCAAATGTATTTCCCGCTCAGAACAATCTCCAATCATAGACCTCAGAGGTCGCCTCTCAAAAAAATGTCCAATCATAAAGTCAGAAAATTTCCACTTAAATAATAAAGTAAAAAAAAACCATAAAAATATTTCCCCAAAAATGAAAAAAATTAAGGAACAGAGAGAGTGATACACAAAATGGTTTTTCTCTCTACCCCATGACATTCCACCCCTGTATCACCTTTTTTTCCATATTTTTTCTTTTTCCCCAACACATTTTTCCTTTAAACAACTTTATACTACCCCACTGACTGACATCATCAACATTTATTCTACTAACATCATAACAATAACCATATAAAAACCAGTATAAAATGTGTAACACTGCGCAAAAATGAACAACCACATAAAATCAGTACAAAACATTTAAAAGCATAAAAAACTCTTAACAATATTACAAACTAGTCTCCCTGACTTCAGGTTCCAGTACTGGGAAGAGTCTGCAGGTAGGGACCCTAATGAGGTGGCAAAGGGGTTGCTGATCTGTAGCATGGGCTGAGGGGCCTCCAAACAACAAACACAACACACAGGAGCATAGGCCACCTCATCGCCAGCAGGAGAAGGTTTGCAAGGGGGATCAAGGGGGTATCTCTTCCCAGCAACAGGTGCAGCACGCCTGAAGCGTCTCCATAAACCACCTGCATTCGTCCATGACTAGGACAGCTAGAATCACCAGCATTACCATAGCCCCAGTAGTAATAGGTACCAGTATAAGCACCACAATGTCAAAGGCATCCATCTTGGCCTTGTCTGTCTTCAAAAGTGCAATGCAACAGCTGCACTGGTCACCACTGCCTTGCACTCTGGAAGCAGGGCTTGAATGTGCAGTTAGAAAACAAGCTTCCCACACCCCAATTCCAGAATGTACATGCAGAAGAAGCTCAACCCCACCCCAATGTCCATGACATTGCAACTATGGGCAATATGTACATTATTGAATGCTTACATGTTTCAACACACAATTTATACATCTATGTACAATATTACAAACAGTATTAACCAAAAATGAAGTCCCCTTGAGGCACAAACCATGCTTCCCCATCTTTCTGCATTACCCATCAGGTACACAGTGGACTTTGGGCGAAAACAACCCCCCCTTATGGCTTTGTCATGGCTTGAGTCAGGATTTATCCAGACTGTCTTTCCCAGCATACCTCTCAGGTGCACCAAGGGACTCTATCCCCATCCACAGTGTAAAGGGATTCTGATTGGGAAGGACCGGCTCGACTGTCCAAGACTCTGGTGTTAACCAACCAGGTAGCTTTCTCTATGCTCTGGTCCCAGTTCTTTAAAGTCTCTCTACCCAGCACTTTCAGAGTGGTTTTCAACAGTCCATTGCACCTTTCAGCTTCCCCAGCAGCTGGAGCATCATAGGGGATATGGTATACCCACTCAATACCATGCTACTTAGCCCAGCTGGTGACCAGGCTGTTCTTGAAATGAGTCCCATTGTCCAACTCAATTCTCTCTGGGGTGCCATGTTGTCAGAGGACTTGCTTTTCAAGGCCCAGGCTGGCGTTCCAGGAAGTGGTATGAGGCACTGTGTACGTCTCCAGCCACCCAGTGGTCACCTCCACCATGGTAAACACATAGCACTTACCTTGGCGGGGCAGGGTGATACAGCCTATCTGCCACACTTCTCCATACTGGTATTTGCCCCATCGCTCACCATACTATAGAGACTTTACCCTCTTAGCCTGCTTTATTGCAGCGCATGTCTCACAATCATGGGTAATCTGGGAAATTGCATCCATCGTTAAATCTACCCCTCCATCTCTTGGCCATCTCTAAGTGGCAAATCTGCCCTGATGACTTGATGTGTTGTTGGCTGATTGGGCTAGGAACAGCTCTCCCTTATGTTGCTAGTCCAGATCCACCTGTGAGATTTCAACTCGTGCCAGTCGGTCCACCTGCTCATTATTACAATGCTCTTCATTAGTCCGGCTCTTAAGCACATATGCATCCATATGGCAAACCCATAGAGTCAGCCTCTCTAACCAAGTAGTGATGTCTTGCCACAATTTGGAAGTCCAAATAGGCTTTCCCCAGCATTGCCAGTGGGCCTTTTTCCATCTCTCCAGCCACCCACAGAGAGCATTGGCCACAGATAGAGCTTTGGCCACTTTTCTTGTTCTGCAATGCCCTGGGCCAATTGGACAGCTCTGAGCTCTGCTGCTTGACTCGACCCACCTTCTCCTTCGGTGGCCTCTGCAACCTGTCATGTGGGGCTCTATATGGCTGCCTTCCACTTTTGACTTGTCCCAACAATGTGGCAGGAACTGTCAGTGAAAAGGGCATACTGTCTCTCCTCTGGAAATTGGTTGTACAGATGCGCTTCCTCCCTATGTGCCACCTACTCATCTTCTTCCTTGTCAGCTAGACTGAAACTCTCACCTTTAGGCCAATTGGTGGTGATCTCTAGGATCTCAGGGTGGTTCAGGTTTCCAGTGTGGAAGCTCTGTGTTATAAAGGCGGACCATTTGCTCCACGTAGCATTGGTGGTGTGATACATGGAGGGGACCTTCACTTTAAACATCCACCCTAGCACAGTTAGCCAGGGTGTCAGGAGCAGATGTGCCTCTGTGCCAATTATCTTGGAAGCAGCTTGAACCCCTTCATAGGCCACTGGGATTTCCTTCTCTGTCAGAGTGCAGTTGGCCTCAGACCCTCTGTAGCTTCTACTCCAGAATCCTATCAGTCAAACCTGACTCTCTTCAGGCACTTTTTGCCAGAGACTCCAAGAAGGGCCATTGTCCCCAGCTGCAGTGTACAGCATGCTCTTCACCTCTGTCTCTGTTCTGACTGGGCCAAGGGCTACTGCATGAGTAATCTCATGTTTGATTTGCTCGAAGGCCTGCTGCTGTTCAGGACCCCAGTAGAACATGTTCTTTTTACGGGTCATCAGGTAGAGAGGACTCACAATCTGGCTGAACTCCAGGATGTACATCCTCCGGAAGCCTACAGCACGTAGGAAAGCCTGGGTTTCCTTTTCACTGGTTGGTGGAGATATGGCAGTAATCTTGTTGATCACCTCTGTCAGGATATGGGGGCATCCATCCTGCCACTTCACCCCCAGGAAGCATCTGGGGCCTCCTACTTCTCTAGTGTATCCTGGATCAGTCCATGACAAATGGTGGGACTGTGCTTCCACTCCTGGGGCAACTGGTTCCTGATGAAAGCAAACTATGGTCTACACTCTGCTGCCAAGAGAATGCAGAAAAACACATTGGCAATGTCAATAGTCACATACCACTTTGCTGCCTTGGACTCCATACTGGATTTCCAACTTGTCCAGCATAGCAGCGCTCAGCAGTGCGGTGACTTCATTCAAGCCACGATAGTCCACAATCAGTCTCCTTTCTCCATTGGACTTACACACAGGCCAAATGAGACTACTGAAGGGTGAGTTGGTCTTGCTAACCAGCTGTTGGCTCTCTAACTCCTAGATCATATTTTGAATGGGGGTCACTGAGTCTTAATTTGTTTGGCACTGTTGCAGTGGGAATTGGCACCTTCTGTTCCTCTACTTTCAAAAGTCCTACAACAGAATAGTTTTCTCTGACAGTCCAGGCAGAGTGTTCAACTGCATGATTGTCTCTTCCTCCATGGGGGCAATTCCAAAGGCCCTTCAATGGTCCTTTGGGTCTTTGTAGTGCCTGTTCTTTAAGTAGTCAATGCCCAGGATGCAAGGGGCATCTGGGCCAGTCACAATAGTGTGTTTTTGCCAGTCTTTACCAATAAAACTCACTTTAACCTCCAACACTGTGAGCTCTTGAGAGCCCCCAGTCACCCCAGGAATAAAAATAGTCTCAAACACTACATACCTAAATGGTATTAGGGTACATTGAGTCCCAGTGTCCACCAAAGCCTTGTATTCTTGTGGTTCTGATGTGCCAGGCCATCAGATCCACACAGTCCAATAGATGCTATTGTCCCTATCTTCCCTCTGGCTGGAGGCAGACCTCCTTAGGCATCACAGTCGTAGCTCTGAGAGGTACCTTCCAGTGGATCAGAGGAGTCTTTACCCACTCTGGTCTGCCTTGGTCCATGGGAAACTCGTATCACACTCACTTGTGCCTACACTCAGGCAGCTAGGACATGGGTAGGTTTCCCATCCCGCCAGCTCATGTCTTCCTCATGATCCAGCAGGAAGTACTACAACTGGATTTGGTCCTTTTCCCAAGCTGAGGGATGCCTATGCTTAACCTTGGGAGCTCTGGTTTGCACAGGTGCCACATAGAAACTGTTATCCCTGATCTTTTCTTTCAGTTTTTTATGACTGTCTTGGATTTTGTTGGTGACCTCATCTTTGAAATTTTAAAGGTCCTCAGCCAACTGCTCCACTGACGAGACTTGGGATTGTGATGGGGCATGGAGAGTGTCCTCAAACGCCTGCAACTTCCTAGCCATGGCACCCTGTTTCTCGTTCTTCAATCCACCGGAGTGTGGCTAGGAACTGGGCATAAGTTTGCGGTCCAAGTCAAGCAAGTTTTATGCACATCTGAGGAGTGCAGCTGACATTGTCAGGAAGTCTGGTGTCTGGCCCATTGTTGGAGGAAAGGATGTCAAGCATGATCAGTTCTCTAAGTCTCTAAATTCCTTCTTCCATGGTCTTCCATGTTGCATCTGGAGATCCTCCTCACAGAGGTACCTCTTTCTCACACTCACAAGGAGGTGTCACCAGAGGCTAAGAGGTTCTTGTATCTTTACAAAACCCTGGTCAATACCTGAATCTTGGAACAGGGATCCCAGGTGCCGGGCTTTCTTCACATCTAAAACAGTACCCTCCCTGGATAAGTCCCACCTCCCCCAAGCAGCTTCACCTTACTCTCTTTCCTAAAAGGAAAAAGAAAAGAAGAAAGGAACAGAGAGGCTGATACACAAACTGTTTTTTCTTTCTACCCCATGACACAATTATATTTGCAAAGTGACCAAGATATAAATTAAAAACCCACCCAAACATCAAAACAATGCTAAGTTATTAAATGGTCTTAAAGTAGAAATAGAAATGGATCCTCATCAATAGTAACCTACATACTGAGGGCATAATGATCCTGTATTAAGATCACTATAATATCATGCAACTAAATTGTCAGTATTCAAATTCTCTGTCTGACAAGAAGCTAGTTGTTCAGTTGATGTTGACAAATTAACCCATCAATGGGCAGTGCAGCATGCCTCACAGTCACATGATGGAGGCATTCTGAGCAGTAAGAACATTTGGAATTTTAAGTTTAGGCACATAAGCAAGAATGCTGCCTTTTTTCCCTGAATTATTATGCAAAGCATAACTCATTGCAGAAGACTTAGAAACAAAATGGAAATGCTCTGGCAAAACGCTAAAAATATTAAATCCATTAGATCTGTGAAATAAAAGAAGTCTGATAACCTTTAGTTAAGGTATAGACAGAGATGAGAACAATATCCTTTAGCTAATAATCAGAGCATGAGAAAAGTCTCCTAATATGTAGGAAGGAAGCATGATGCTAATTTTAATTCTTTCAATTTATAACTTACCAAGTATTGAGTTTCTCTTAATGCCTGGAAGATGGTCAAAAATACTTTAGCTTTTATACATTGCTTAATATATAGGGAAACACTTTGTGAATGCTGATAGCAATCTTTACTCATTTAAGTAGGAAAGGAAGCAGTATTTCTGTAAAAGATTTGTTAACATAAAGCCATGGTATCCTTTCATACAAAATGCTTCATATGGGAAAACAACTTAGCTTTTAAAAAAAAATTAAAGTAAGTTGGGCTTATGCCATGTTTTGTTCTTGCAGCAGCTTGTTGGTAGAGGCATTAACAATGAAATAGGAAGGTCAAGGACAAGTTGGTCAAAGCACAAACCCAGGAATAGTGGCTGGGTCAGGGGGAGAAGTGTAGGGAACAAAGACAAACTGCTACGTCTACCCTTAATATCTAAAATGAATACCAGCCCAAAAATCTGCTTGGCTGATGAGTTGGGCAACCGTCCACAACTTCTTTTCCACACGTGTAAAAACACTTGTGGAGAATCTGTCTGTGTTTCACAGAATTCACACAATTACTCAGGTTGAGAAAGACCTTCAAGATCATGGAGTCCAACCTTGACCTAACTGTACTAAACTATCTCTAACAACCCACTGCTAAATCACATCCCTGAGCACCATGTCCAAATGATTTTTAAACACTTCAGCTACCCCATCTATAAAGGCAGATTTTTGCATCTATCCTGCTTCGCCTTCCCACTTACTATAATTTCAGAAACTGTTTGTTCCTCAAGGGAGTGTCACGTAGTATTTCAGACATGCTAATGTATATTGTTTTCTTAAAGCTTGGGGACCAGATGCCAACAATGTTAGTGATCTAAACTGAAATAATTAGTTCAAGCAGGAAAGGAAACAATCTACCGAGACAATGTGTGCTTCAGCTTCTTCCAGCGCTAGTCTTCTGTTGATTATTTTTACGTTCACTGCAAGTACAATGAACTGTTGAAACCAACAGCATTCACACCTGTTATTTCTGCTTTCAGTACAAGGGTATTATTAACACCAATAAATACTGCATAGCAGTTGGGCCTATCTTTTAATACTTCCTTCTGAGCTGCAGTTATGTGTCACCTCTCCATCAGATCACAGATATGTCTCTATGCCATGTGATTCCAACATAACAGCTATCTATATTTTTGATAAAGCAGAGTTTGAATGTCTTTTTCATCTTAATAATAGTCCTTTGAAGAAAATCAGAGCCTGGAAATTTATTCAAATCTCTGCTTTGAATCTTCTCTTCTGTACCATTTTCAAGTTACTAATCCACTATACAGGACTATAACAAATATTTATGAAATATTTTATATTAATAGAAAGATAGATTTTGAAATATAATCAAAAGTTATTACCAGAGAGCAACAACAAAGTTAAGAAAAGCACAGAGGAGCTGTGCAACAGAATGGCTGTTGAAGAAAATGAAATTTTAGAGCTGAAGGTCAGAAGCCAAATATTTCTGAAAGCAAAGTAGGTTGGTAGCCATCTGTTTGACCATTACCCACTTGGATGAGATGTTACAGACGTTGCCTTCACAAGTCACCTCATTCAAAGTCTGCAAGCATTTTCTGTGCGGCTGTTTTGCTGTGTCATGGCTAAATCTGGAACAATTCTATTGTTGCATATTTTGAGCAGAACCTCTCATAAATTACTTGGACTGCTAAAAACACTCACCAAGATTTACAGTATACTGCTTATGACCTCCAGAGTACTTTGAGAAAAATCAATTAAAGATTTCTGAGTTGCAGCAAGCAAATGGCAGAAGCTGAGACCACAGCTGGACTGTTAAAAGTTTTAAGGAAACCTGGTAATCTCAGCGCACAAAAATATTACAAGAAAAATCTCAGGTGATCCAATGAACTTGAAAAACCTATTTCTTGTTCTAAAATAGGCTTACTGGAGTACAGGATCAATGCCTGGGAGAAGAGCCAGAGATTTATGCAACCACTGCATTTGAAACTGTACAACAATTAGTTTTAACAGCTTTGCATATTTTGGAACTCATCCATTTCACCATACCTAGGACATTGTGAGGATCAAGGACAGGAGAGAGTGATTTTTACCTGCCCTACCATTATTGGACAGAAGAAACATTTTTAGGAGCTGTACCACTGGCTGAGTGCCTTAGAGGTAATTAGATTCTTATTTCTAGCATCCTACCCTTATATTTAGAAGTGGAATTTCACTGCATTGGTTTTTAAAAAATGCACTAAATATACATTGCAAAATGCTTTTTAATTTCTAGGATTCCCAAGATACCTCTTGACCTCATGATGAAACCAGGATACTTCTACTGTATTGATGAAGGTATTCCTTAGCTTTAAGCAGGTAAGAGGTATGGTGACTAGAATCCCATTTAAGTTGTTGATTCAATGTCTCTCTTGTACAGGAGGTCTTCTGCCTCTCCATACAGAACAAACAGCTGAAGTGTTCCCCTTGTGTATTTTTATTGGAAAGGATCATAGCTGTAAGTTTCCTAGAGTTCAAGTATTGACACCTTTGCCTCTTTGTCCAAGGTCTGTTTATATCTTTGTAAGGGATGACAGACTAGACCAAGCCTTGGCTCAGAAATGGTGTTGCACGATGCAGTTAATTCTGTCAAAAACGAAGGCCCAACAGGCTGGAGTACAGCCAATGAGCTGAATAAACACCGTCTGAGAGCAGCTCACTGTGGCCTGAGAGTTCATTCATGGTGGGAAAAAATTGTAGGGGCCGTGGACTTCTCTGCAGCAGAAACAAAAGGGAGATGCTTGCCAGCATTTCAGGTCATCCATGAGACAGCCTGAAATATGTGAGGTAGGATTGAGTGACTCCAGTGTAGTTTGATCATGACAACAGAGCTACTGAAAGCAGTGGAGCAGGAAGGAATAGCATGAACCAAGAAACAACAACAAACTACTGGCCTTAGAATCAGAAAACTATAACACTGCAGATTTGAACAGGATATGAATTAAAATTCTTCAGTGCAATTAAAGACCAAGAAAAGGAAACTCTGTCTGTAATTACTGTACTACCTCCTTGCATTGGTGAACAGGAAAAGCTGTCCAGATACAAGGGTTCTTTTCCCATTAACTCCCACAGTTGCTTTATTATCTTCCACATCTTAAATGAACAAAACGTTTACAACTTGCTCATGCACAGAATTGTAGACCTTAATTTCAGAATTATTACCTTATCCAGTCTACTTCAGTGTATCATAAGGTGTAAATGTTTATGTTTTGAGGATCAAATGTAGACAGTATAAAATATATATCAGCCTAAATGTGAAGCCTTCAAGAGGCAAAGATCTGTCATGCGACTGAGTGTATCCTGCTCCACCTCTTGGGGGTTTGGCTGCATGGGTTTCACACTGATTTCTGGTACAGCTGTGAAGTCTTGACTTCTTACAGTTCTACTGTAAGAAATCTTGGTAGTGGATCACCTCTTTTTTCTCAAGAGATGCTTTTGAGATGAGACTGTTGCCACTGCTCTCTGTCTCAGCTACATAGCAGGTCCTATAAGCTATAATGTACATAAGCCTTGACTTCCCAGTCTTGACCTTAGACCTGATTCACCATTTTGGACTTGTCCAGTTATCTGACTGCTGGTGAGTGGTTACACTCACTCTACTATGGAACTGCACCTCTTGTTATTGAGATCACTGCCCTTATCTGTCCTGCTGTCATATCTGGCTACTCTTTCTTTACTGAACTGCTCATGGTTGATGCTCACTGGCCAGATCTTCTGTTTCTTCCCTTGGGAATTTGCTTCAGCAGGTCATCACCACTGCTAAACAAAACCTTTCCCTTTCTAACTATCAACTACTCTTTCTTGCTGCTTTTCCTACTTAACTGAAGAACATCAATACCTCCTCATCATGAAGGAAAGAATTATGTATTTTGATCATATCGCCCTTTGATCTAATTGCCTGCTCGAATGTAAATCAAGTTCTTGAAGCTGTTCACTCTCAGACATTTTCTTTTATCGCTCAAGTAATTGCAAGATTTTCCTATATCACTAGATTTTCAACGTGCTTCTAAAACATTATGAGCAGAGCTACACATCTTACTTCAGTATTCTATACACAGTACATCATCACAAAATCAGAATCACAGAATACCTCCAAGTGATGGTAACTATACCATTACCTGGGGCAGCCTATTCCACTTGTTTTGATAACCTTCTTGGTGAAGAAGTTCATCCTAATAAATATCCAGTCTAACCCTCTCCTAGTGTAACTTGCAACCATTTAATCCCTATTACTTGCTACCAGGGAAAAGAGACCCTATCCATGTTGCAGTTTGAAAATTATCAGTTTTTCAAGTGTTGATTTTTGTGCATTTATGCTGAAAGAGCATTTTAGTTTGAAGCTAGATACAGTGTTCCCAGCAGACCCCTGGATCAGTGTCCTGACCCTACAGATGATTGGTGAACAGAGTCTATAAAAGGGAATGGACTTCCTGTTTTTGCCTTCTTTTCTGGTATGCCTTGTAATACAGAGAGCTCCTCTGCAAGAGAGCTTCCCTTGCCGCTCCCCACCCCAGAGTGACAGGGGGCAATAAATGGCTCTCAGCTTACCTGCCACCCAAGGGTGGGACACAGAAGAAGGCTTACCTGGGTGCAGCTCTGCTGTGGGCGCAACTATGGCCCTATTTCGCTCAAGAGCTTGAATGCAGAAAGCCAACAGCAGCTCATCCCAGTTCCTGGCAGCAAACTGAAGAGAGGGGCAGCTCCTACACACTTTTATCTCAGCTGGATCACCTTTGAAGATGCCAAACAGCAGTGAGCTCTTAGCCTTCTCCCTCCCTCAGAGCCTTAACTACAGGGGAGAAGAAAAGAGAGGAGAAATCGCTGTAGCAGGCCCTAGAGAAGGCCTATCTAGCACAACAGATGTTGCCCCAGTGCCATGTTGCCTCTGTCACCACCAAGATGCTGTATGCTCTGCCACTAAGAGACTAAAGGAGGCCTCTGATAAGAGAGAGAGATCATAAGTACCAATCTCCTAAGCCTTTGGCAAAAATAAGGAGACTGGGGATAGGTTGTATTCTTAAATCTGATGCTGTTATTGCCTCAAAGAAGAGCTTCCAAGCAGAGGGGAGTTACAGGTTTGCCCGAGATGTACAGAGGAAGTTGATATCTGTAAGAGGACCAGAAAAGGAACTTTTCCACAAGCATCAAATGTGCATTTGCTCAGATCCACCCCAATCTGATATTTAATCTGATATGTAATTGCCTAATGCCGTACAAAACTAAATTCTGGTCAAAAAAAAATTCTACTGTCAGAAGAAATCCATGTCTATTAAATATATATATTGCTTTTATCATTGTCATCTCAACAAAGATGAAGGACTATTATATTTAACAAGGAAGATTTCTAAATCTCCTTGCATCGATCCCTTCTCTTTAAACTCTTTTGTAGTATAATGGTATATCAGTTTTTCCTCTGTTGTCTTGCCTAGGATCAATGTCAACCCAACAAACCTAATTATCCAGACAGGGTAGATGACATGTCCTGAGGCCAGACCAAAGTTAGCATTCCGTCTTTTGTAGTATTCCCACACATTTTAGAGTAGGCAATACAGAGAGCATCTAAAGTATATCCATGGGCAGTTACTTAGACCTGCTGATTCCTAAACATCCATGGAAAGGTCATCACAAAGACAGGCTAACTCCACATCCTTTGACTCCTGAAAGACAACTAGGATTTTAATGATACAGGGTGACCAGAGGAGCACCAGAGAAGGCAGACAGCATGATGGAACACTCACTGCTGCTGGCTGGAACTGCTCATGTAGGTTCTATATTTTTGAAAGACTGAAGTTTAAGTCTTCAGCCCCAAAGTGCTGAACGTACAAAGCCTGTAAGATAGTATCTTGTGATAATCATTATGCACCTTGTGACTGCATCACTGACAGGCTGACACCACAAGGCCCAGGTACAGACTCTTCAAAAGATACGGGTAGGAGACTGCCAAAGCACTTGCCCTCTCATACACAGATTATGAACTTATTACATAGGGATAACATGCAGCATGGTGAAGAGATCTGGAGTTAGCTAATAAGGGTTTCTTCTTCATGCCAGAGAAGATGGAAATGGTGCTTCTGCACTAGCTCCTTATCCACAACATAGCAGATAAGCCCCTTACCTACTGTTAACAGTTATCCACACTTGCTGCTCAATATGACTTAGATTTGTACTCAATCACAATGAAACACAGGTTTAAATTTTTATTCATATCAGAAGCTCAGCCTATTTCTCACATCCATCATCCTTCCAGAATCCCTTCCACTTTATGAAAACACCCACACATTTATGCTTCAGACTGATTTATTTCTTAATATTGCTTTCAGTCTCTTTCAACTACATTTCTGGACCAATGCCAGTATCAGCTGTTTCTCTAAGGAAATGATTTTAAGCTATATCCCATCTTGTCCTCCTGCTTTTATTTCTCTGTCATCCTTTTCAGAAATATGTATTTGTTTGGGACTGTTCTGAGAGCTCTCTGAATATAAATCTAGTTATTGTTGTCTTGTGCTGGTCTCCTAACTGCAGCTATTCCTGCAACAGCCTTTAAGAGTTAATCAAAAAAGAACAATCATTGATAACTGTAAAATTCACTTTGAACATTACCCCAGTATTTGTTAGTCTCATTCTAAAATAATGTTTTATAATAGATTAAGTATTCATAGTTACTCTAAAATTTCTATTGAGCCTCTGAACAGGCAGATGGCTGGATCCACTTTTGGAATGAAGGGCAAAAAAGCTTCAGATTGTGCCTGCTGCTCCTCCAGCTCACTGGCAGTGTAAGATGTGTCTAATAGTGGCAAACTTTTATCCTACTCTGGAGTTCACTATCCAACCTTTAACCCCAGAAAGGGACAGTACTTTGCTCTCTGACTTGAGGAAGATAACAGGCTTTATCCTCACATTTTATGAAGGAACAGAGGAGATAGCAGCTCATGGCCTGCATTAAACCCAGCCCTGCTGTCACTCTGGGCACCTCTTGTTCACAGTTCATGCTTGTCAACTTTACAAGTTGTTGCCATAACGCAGCATACTTTCAGCAGCATCAGACTCTGTATCTACTTCATCACACTAGAGATCGAGCCAAGAAATATAATTATTGATTAATATGTAGGATACCAAGCTGAGTAGGAAAGCAGATGATTCAGTGCTTCTGTCATCCTTAGTCTTATTAAAATTGCTGGTTACTTTTTTACCTTCATCCTCTCAGTGATGACCAGCTCATTTTCCATTTTAAAAAAGAAAAGAATTATTACAGGAAATTAAAAAAATTAAAAGATCAACTTCTGTTTATCCCTGAAATTTGAGGACAGAAGAAAAAAAGAAAGAAGTTACACAAATGGAACAAGATTTTCTCCCTTTTTTTAATCAATGCCTCAGATAGGATTCACTTCTAAGTCATCCAGTTAATTTCACAGGAACTGGACTTTGTGGAGGGAAAGACTACTTGTGTGGAGAAGATTCTTGCCTGTGTTAACCATGATTATCCTCAAGCTTTGTTTTTACAAGGGAGGAAATGTCTGTTAGAGGTATGTACTAATTCTACTTTCCATTAAGAAACAGCAAGGGCAACAACTGTCTGCCCTTTTGAGCAGTATGTCTCCTCCTCATGTGCTATCAGGGACTCACCTGCACTGCACTGGTTTTAGCTTTTGCTATACATAGACCAAGCCATGTGAATACACATCTGTTCTCTTCAGCTCTTCTACTAAAAGCAAATCTCCTGCAAATCTTCTTCCTCAATATCAAAAAAAAAAATCTTCTTTGATATTTACTGGCAGAAAAGAGTCCTTGAGCAGCAAGGTGATGATTAATTGTCACACAAAACATGCCTGTCTTTAGGCTCCAGTCTCCTTCCTGCTGCCTGTTCTCTGGGCTTCAGGCAAGGGCCTAAAGGGAACCTAGAGAAAAGGGAATTCCTATTTGACACTTCCTTTCATTATATCTTTTCCCTTTAGGCTTTAGGAGTAACAGGCTACACATACATTTGCACATAGATTAATACTATAAGGAAGCATCTACATTTGATTCTGTCTCAGTGTCTGATGTATTAACAGTTTAATACTTGACTCTAACAGTACAGATCTTCTGTTATCTTTAGGGAAGAAATGGCATCACAGCAGTATTGCACAGGGTTAAATTCTAAGTGCAGGAATCTATATTAAAATGTACTCTAACTCAGTCTCCCTTGGGTTCAGACAAAGAATGAGAAGTTTGAGATTAAGCGTATCATTCAAAGTTACAAGAAAGTGTAAAGTGTTTATCTACTACATATCTTAACAACTATAAGAAAGATTGCATAGCTGATTATTTTTTTAGCACAGACTGGATTGTAAGGGTCTTACAGATTAATGAGCACTTGCACACAGTGAGTGAAAGAATTGGGAAGAGTCTTCTCTGTTTTCATGAAGATTACTCACAGAAGTACCAGTTAAAAGTGACAGTCTACCCAGTTTCTCCTTGAAACAGAGGAAAACCCCTAAGAGGGAGCAGGCACTGTAAAGTCCTGAAGCTCTTTATTTGAAGAATAAGTAGATCCTTTGTTTTCCTCCAAACCTTACCTTGTTACAGGTACATCTAAAGGTTGATGTCCCATCAGAACTTTAATAACGTTTGTAATAGTATAGCTTCGCCAATTACATCTTCTAATGAATGATAAATCCTCTAAATAAATCTCATTGATTTAGGCATTAGTAGGGTGGTTGAACATGGAATACCTAACTTCTGATGGCCTTAGTCTGCATGCAATGTAAATAACGACCTGTAGGGTCCACTATCTCTGTATAAATGGCAGCTCTTTAAATAAAAGGATAGGTAGAAGCAGTATTTTTTTAATGGAGATTCACAAGATTAGGAACATTTAATATCAGCTATAAGACATGGTCCCTCTGGAGTCTGCATCTTTCTCCATGACTCAGAGGACAATAAGTCATCCTACAGCAGGGCTGGATTTATCTCCTTCCTCCCTCCCCTTCTCCTGAAGTAAAGATGCCAAAGGGCTTCTATGTTAATCTTGTGTGTTGTAGTGGAGTAAGATCACCCAGCCTCAGATCTGCTGGGTAAGCCATATTAAAAAAAACCTGAAAATGTGGCTTTTAGACCATGGGGTTCCCCTCCATTTCTCTGAAGTCTAAAACCACTTCACAGGTAGTTTTTGTGCTAACCAAGCATAAGGAAACCAGAGAAGAGTATACAGAAACTCTCTTTTCCATGACCTTCTGCAGAGACAGACTCCCTGTATGGGCCTGTTCTTTTCCCTCTTCATACTTGCTCCACTCTTGGTCACTCCCTTTCTTTGCACTCTGCTTGTCCATCCACAAGAGCCATGCTTCCTTGTGCTATAAGGTCCACCATGACCAAAGCTCAGGAGCTGGAAGCAAAGAGACAACTTCCTCTCTGCTGCCCACTGGCACTTTTTCAAAGCATACAACATGCAATATTCCCATGAGATGGCATAGGCAAGGTGAAAACAATTCTGTTGTGGGGATACTCATACTGGTCTTCTCCATTATTGTAGCTATGCTGCACAAGATTAAAATATATCTAGACTTGTATGACAGCCAAAATCTTTCATACAACTTTATGACAAAGGAGGGGAAGAAACCTACACACTAGTGTAATCAGTCTATACAGGTACAATAAACCATGTAATACAGAGACAGCCACTGGTCTAAGTAAGTTGTTCTGAAATGGCTTAAAAAGGATATGTGTCAAGGGGTGGGGACAGACTTCGCTGCAAAGGATTTTAAATTAGTGATATCTCTGAAGGAAACATGAAGTGTTCCTTTCAGGTATGCATTCAAGAGATTATTTTCTGCACGGTTCACAAAAGCTGCCTCTATATCTGAGCTTCTGAGCATTCCAACATCCTGCCCTTGAGCAAACCATAATTTATAAAACTCAAATTCAGTGCTGAGCAAAGAAGTGAAAGGGATGTGCAACCCTGAGATGTGGAAGTATTTAGCCAATGATTTGCAGCTGGTTGCTTATCTTAAATAGTAGATTTCCCTTGCTACACAATAGAAAATACATTTAAGTCATTAAAGCAAGGTGTTCAATATAGTACTGACACTCTTCTCTTTAATAAACATCCTTTCCTCCAAAATGATAGTTTCTGCCCAAGAATTAAGCACAGTGCTGCTCTTCTATGCAAGTTTGGGATTTACCAGTCCATCCTCCCATTTCCCTAGTGAGAGAGCTCCACATTGTGGGAGGAATGTGCACAATATGGAACAAAAATAAGGGATGCTGAAAAGAGAAAGCATTACACAAAATTTACTCTGCTGTTTCATCAATCAGTTTTCCATGGCAGGACTGTTTCAAACAGAATTCTGTTAGAGAAGCACAAAACTGGGAACAAGGTGAGCTATTTAATCACATAGCCACCTAAGCTGATGGTAAGTTTAGATGCCTTGGAATCATAGGCACAGAGCAGCACTTAGAAATAACTACAATTGAAGCTAGTAAATGATTTTATCTTGCTGAAGTAGTGATTTACTTAGAAAGTGCTTGTAGAATCATTTTCTGCGCTGTCATTTCATACATTTTTAGTTTCTCAATCCATTTCAGACATTAAATTCTAAACAGACTTATTCTAAGGCACATATTTTACCTCCCTTATTTTTAAGAAAAGCTTATAAAGAAGATATTGCCTATTAATTACCTGAAATACAGGACATGAGAGTCAGAGTGCCATGACCTTTAAAAATGAAGTTGCTTAGTACCATGACATTTTGTTTGTGTGTGATGATTAGATGATATCGTGTTCTGCCAACTTTGTACCTGGAAAAAACTTTCATTAAAAAAATATAAAATTCCTGTTAGTGACAGTGGCCAGCCTACTCCCTATGACAGCTTTTCTCTTGAGGCCAAATTCTGCCACCCCTGGGTGGCACACAATTCTTAATCGCAGAAACAACCTCTCTTATTGCAATTGCTGATCTACACATTTTCTTGCTGGTTTTGAGTCTCACTTCTTTTACAGTTGCCAATCTAATCACCTTTTTCCTACTCACAATATTGCCCTTCCCTTACCATTGCCAAGCCATCCATCATCTTTTTCACTGCCCTTTAATGTTCTGTATTTACCTCACCAAAACTTAGCAAACAATAAGCATCACCCTCTTTCTCACTCTGACACTGCAGCTTGGATCCATCTCCTTGTCAATTCACAGTGTGTTTAGATGCTGAGAAACAGGTACTAAGAAAGCATCTTACAAATAAGATGAACTTTCTACAAAAGCAAATGCTTCTATGAAAAATATTTGTCTCTCAGTCAGGCTGCTTAAAGCAGAAATTAAATATAATGTTATGTTTTTCTCCAAAACCTCTTCATGGATTATAGCTTTAAAACTGTCCATGAAATCAGTTGACTTTCACAGCTACAGTCTGAAAGTATAGACTAGTGATCTACAGAGGGATGGAGACCCCATCCTTGACAAGAAAAGCATAAGGTCCCCAACAAGGGAGGATGAACTAATGTGCCAGATTGTCCTTAAACTACTTTGCTAATTCAGAGAGCATCAAGGCATAGATGTAAACAGAGGGCATCTCTTTTCCTGTCATCATGCAATGGGCAGTTGTATGGGCTGTAGAGTGGTAGAGTTTCTAGCAGCCCAGTGGCCCTTTGCACCCCTGCTCTCTTATCTGCATCCTGCTTCTGTGATGAGGCATGAGGTTAGATGACACCTACCTACCTCTGTGGGCTCCTTTGGGAGTAAATGAAGAAATGGCAGGGTTCCTCCAAGAGCCCAAGTATGCTCTTCTCCAGTGCAGGTTGTCACTGCTGAGCAGTTGACAGCTGCTGAGAGGGTCCTTGGGAAGGCAGTAAATTTTAGCAGCATCTGGCTTGTAAATTCCTAAATTTTTATATTTTGCACCAGGAGATTGAATAGGCCTCTGGTACACATGCAGAACACTGTGCAGACCTTGTCTGTGGAAAAAGTTACACCATTTTGATAATTAATACTACGGGATTTCCTTACAAGAAAACAATTCCATTGATTTCTACCATCAGATAGGATGCTCACCTGAGAAATTCTTGGTGTCCTGCTAGATAAGGGAAGGACATACATAGTTCTGAGTGGCAGCTGCTGCACTTAGCTGGCCAAGGTTGTCCTGCAGCCAAGGAGTAAGTACAGCACGGTGCAGGCCTTAAGGTGGACCTGTACATGCAGCAAGGCAGAGACCTGGTCCTATTCAGACTGACTTCAGTGTAGTTTTCTGCTGGTCAGGACCACTACATCTTGCCCAGCTGAAGGAAGTGGAGAACAGAGATTGCTCTGTGTGCAAGTGATGTGAAAAAAAATAACCCTGATGGACCACTGTCTGCCTCTGCTTGCTGACCACAACTTCCTGCAGGACTTGGAGATCAATCAGGAGCAGCGAGGCAAACAACAGAGACAATCTCTTAAATTCATCCTGGGAGCCAGTGTATAAGCTGTTTGGGACAGACCCTGGCACACCACTAAACTAGTCACACTGTGTTTTGCCAATTGACAGAGCTAACAGAGGACACAGAATCACCAGAAGGAATGAGCTTACTTTACTGTTGCTTATTTGAAGGTAGTACTAAGAAAACCGAGGTAAGGCATTAAATCAAACAGATGGCTTATATACTAGCTATAAGCAGCAACAAAAAATGAGCATAGCAATGCATCTATTTATTACTACAGAGATAGCAGCAGTGATTGAGAAAAGTACATCACCAATTGCCCTAATACCTTACCATCATCCAGACCTGCAGTTGCTGGGGAGCCCCACTTACAGCAAGGATTTTGGAGAGCCTGTCCCATTTATTAGGAGGTCCTACTTAATGTGTCCATCTGTAGGTGAGGTCTCCAAAGATGCTATAAGGGGTACAACTTTTATATAGTTGAATAAACAAACTTACATAACTTCAGGTGTGGAAACATTTGGCATTGTTCTCCTTTTGGACTTTCGCTTGGAGCCCGGCCAGCTTGAGGATCAACCAAAGGGACTTTTTTATCTACTTGGTTTTTACCACATACTTCCAAGCAAGGGCAGACATCTGGTTTCAAAGCCTTGACAGCAAGCCCCTAAACAGGAAGTTAGGTACATTCTCATAACCCCATATCCTTACTACATATTTTGCTATGACCGTACGTACTTTGCTAATGGTTATACAGATTTCACTAATTATTATATACTATCACTGTATGAGGTTTGGTCGTGAGGTTCATCTGTAAGTTGCTTTGTCTGGGGACCTACTGTTCAGGCCTTAGCACTTCAGTCTGTGAAACTCATCAACTATAAAAACACAGGTGTTACAGTTAAGTTGCTGGTTCAGTTTGCAAGTAAATCTTATTACTGAAGAAAAATAGCTTAACAGCAAGGGGTTTTTTTCATTTAGCTCTAGCCTATACTTAGGCAGTCAAAGTTAATGAATACTCTTGCATAAAAGTTCAAGAAACTTTCTTGACTTCCCAGTTCTCCTACATCTCATTTCAGTGTAGGAGACTTATTGCAGTAATATTTACATATCTGACTGGAAATGAGATAGAAAGCATAAAGTTCCATACCTTCTAACACACTAATCCTTGAAACATAGGTAAGAAACCAGGAAATACTTTGCACAGTATTACAGGACAGAAGATATTGAAGTTTGAAAAGAACAAAAACTCACTAAAACAGTAAACTCTGGAGAAGGAGAGGGACTGTTGACACTCAAATAACAACTAAAATCCTGCTGACAAAATAAGAGTATTCACATCTGTCAGGTTTTGTATGAATGATGCAGATTGTACTTCTTCTCACATGATGACAGGAGATAGACCTAAGGCTCCGTCTGATGGAGGAAGCAGCTCTAAGCACCATTCCAAATGACAGTGGGAGCTTATCAACAGCAATGCACTGAAATATTTACACATAAGTCACTGCTCAGCAGGGATGACAGGCTGGGCAACTGCCTAGAAGGGCCAGCAAAGATGGGTGGATACTACATGTGCTGTTTCTTAAGTGAGCATCTGTCTGCACATTTCCTAGCTCTTCCCTTGGGAGGCAGCCACACATTAACATGACTTGGACCCTACAGACATATCATGCGTGACCAGGGAGGAATCTCTGTCATATATGCACACAATGCCATTTGGGCATTCAGTGTTGTCATGCTATTTTGAGGTACAGAGAACTGCCACTTCCTCCTCAGCAGTGTGGGAGAAGATGCACAGAGCCAACAGTCCTCAGATTGCTTTTCTATATCCAACTCACTGTAAGTGTGTTCTGGATTTTGGGTGCTCTTCCCACGTATGAATTGCTTTTGGTTTCAATGTGTGCAAGGGGAATGCTGGCTGGAGAGCAGAAGGGAAAATTACAAGGAGAGGGCAGATGGAGAAGAGGGCAAAGTAGCTTTTGACAGCCAGGGTAAGAAAGGAAGCAGAAGGCTGGAACTGCTGCAAGCCACAGAGCCAAAGCAGTACCTCTCGGCAGGGGCATCAGGACCAGAGGCAATAGGAAATGACGGCTTTTCCCAACTGTTTTCAAAATCAACTTATATTCTCAGCTACATTCCTTGGTGCTGCCCCTTTCATCACCCAGAGAGAACCTTTTAAGCACTTCATCTCATGGCTCTATTCCCAGGCTATCTTATTCCTTTCTTCCCTCCCCCACTCATCTCCCAGCAGCTCCCCAGGGAAAGGCCACCTTTCCTTTCTAGAAGATGTATTCCCCAAGTCCCTAATGGAGTAGCAATTACTAGTTTAAGAATAGCTATGCTAAAATGCAGTGTCCTCTCCAAAGATCATAAACAGTAGCCCACAGCCTGAGGTCAAATTAATTAATTTGCTTGTGTGGCTTTACTGAAGAAAATTGTTGTCATGTGGTGAGAGTGCTATGCAAGAAAAGAAAAGCAACCATAAAAAACCCCAAACCATTTAACTTGTTGACTCACATTAGTTATTAACTTAAGGCCTCAAGAGAAAGACACTAATGTGAAAGTTAGAAAACTAAGGAAAAAAAAGACAGAAGACAGCAACTGAACAAGACAAAAGAAGGTTAGCCTGCATCAAGGAGCAACAGACTGGTGTTTTACCACAATTGAGAATTGTGTGGCAAATGAGAATAAGGTGCTGAGTCCTGCATGCTAGGCATGTTAGACCTAGCTATCTTCTATGTGCTTTCACCAACAAATTATCTCTGTGTGCTCCTATATACTCCTGCTTGCAATCATCTGTGCATCCTCAGGTGGCATTAAGGTGCCTTTTCCTGCTCAGTATGCTGGTATTAGTAGATCCATGTGCTTAATCTTAAATACTGAGAAGAGCTCAGTACTGAACCTCAGAGGCAACTGTAATGCATTCATTTCACAGCTCAGATGAGCAAGTGTTGCATGCAATCCCTTTAAGTACTACTGTGAATAGCAGGCTGTTTTCTTACTTGGTAGAAAAAAGATTTCCATCCACTTTGTCTCAGCATCTCAGCATGGTGATAATTTCCTCAAGCTACTGCATGGCTGTGGCTTACCTTCAAGAATTAAGGCAAGACATGGCTTTGATTCTGCTAAGACTGATTTTCTTATTATTTAGATCATTTGGTAAGAGTTTGTGTTTTACAATATAGGTGCCCAGGCTCTAAAGAGAAGAACACTTTTACTTACCACAATGCTGCCTACATCCACTTGGCTACACTCTCATTGCAACAGCAGAAGAAAGCATGGGCTAATGCTTGGTGTCCCCCGGACTTGTTCAGGATAGCTTATATGTGCAGTGCTCCTCAAACATTCCCACTGCAGGAAAAATTGGCATAGACATAGGGACCTGCATTAAAGACCAACTTCTATCCAAAATGTGTCTTCCTTCTAAGCCACAGAGTAGTCCAGGGTGCAGTGCAGCATAGTGAAGTATACTTCTGATTCCTGAGCTCAGATATCTCTTTTCCTACTTGATACATATCTCCTTCTCGCTGCATGTCTCACATGCCCATCTCAAAACCCAGCTGGCTTCTTGCTTTTTGAGAAGAGAAAACTGACAGCTGTAGTTGAAAGCCTTTCCTTTTCTAAACTGGCAGGCATTGCTGCACCTATCATTGTCCCTGAGCTCAGTGTGGGGCATAACTTGTTAAAACAGAAAAAACACCCAAAGGAACAAAACAGAAAAAATAATAATTTATTTAAGGGCCCAAAGAGGGAAGCTTCCCAAATATTAATTTTGAGTGGTGGCACAACTCAAGTCAGCTAAACAGAGTCCAAAAGAAACATTAAGGTAGAGAATTACTCTGTTTCAGCTACTGGCTAAATCACAGAAAGGAAGGTGTTCGAACTGTTCTGTTGCTGAAGTAGCAATTATTTTATCTGCCTTTCACAGCACCATCATACCGTCAGTTGCATTTGAAAAAAAAAAGATGTCCTGGGACAAAAGACTTAAAAATACACTCTTGTTCACAGGTTCCTTCCAAAAAGTGGTGTTTTGTCCTGATTCTTTTTTTTAAGTCACATCTATCTGACATAGGAGCTTCATAACTTCATTGAGTTTAAGGTTAGATCATTAGATTATTAAATCATAGAGACATTAATTTTGCTACAGTCACCCATGACTCAACCACAAGATCTCATTTTAGGGGTGATTATCATTAAAATCATCATTGAAATACTCTTGATCATTGAAAGTAGAGATAGTATCATGTACACTAAAGAGTATCTTTTCTAGAGTTTATACTTAGGAAGACTTGCCCTGAAGGCTGACACCTTCTACAATATTTACTGGACATCTCATATAACCAGTAAATGTTTTTAGGCACTTCAAAGTTAGTGACACCTAAGCCCAAGGATTCCTGTTCTCTGATCTCATTCTGACAGTGTGGTAACCCTAATACCTTTTGTATGGTTGTCAGAGTACCAGTAATCATGACCTTTGCTTAGCCATGATAAACATAACACTGCACTAACTACCAGTAGAAGTGCAAGAAGAACTGACCCATTTGGAGTAAGTATTTGAAAAGCAAAAACTATCAAAAAAAACCTTTAAAACATATATGTCAAAGAGGCCTTCAAGTGTGTAAGCAGAATAGCTGAAATAAGAAGAAACTCAATAGTTCAGTCTAACAGATTGTCCTGCACCCCTGGCACCTCTTCTGCTAAGGACCAGAAACATGACTTTCAATGTTACCTTAGTTAGCATTCCTGTTAGCTGCTTTGAGTGAACTGAGTCCAAATTCAACCCAAGCATTTTAGTCATCACTAAGTGCACTTTATATTAAGATCCATGACATATAACCAGGCATTAATATTGACCTACCACATAATAGGCACCTTAAGTACTATGAAAAATTACTTTTCAGTGTAGACATTGCCAGGATTTAGAGAAGATGAGTGAATTTCTCTAGGAGGTGACAATGCCTTTCTGACACTGCCCAAGATCTTAATGTTGCACTTTATATAAGTATAGCCTTCTCTTATTAAAAGGTGCAGATTTGTGCAATTTTGTGAGGTAACACAGAGAGACTAAGCTCATATAACTTGTTTTCCTTCCAACTGCCTTTTGTTGCATCTCTTAAACCAGGTATGTTTTAAATATTAGACTGTTTTAAATGTCAGGTATTAAATGCTAAAGCATTTAGCATTAAATGCTAAAGTAGCTGGCTCTGCAGCTGCTCTGATTTTCTAGGTTGGAAAAGACCTTTAAGATCATCTAGTCCACCCATTAGTCTAACTGTACCAAACACACCACTAAACCAGGTACTTAAGTTCCATATCTACACAACTTTTACATATGTCCAAGGATAGCAATTCAACCATTTCCCTGGACAACTTATTCCAATGAAAAGTCTTGTTCTACCATCCACTGTCTGGTAGACTTTCTCTAGAAATGGTTTGCATCACCATTTCACCTATTAGGACCCCATTTAAGCCCATTAGCTGGGGACTCCAGCTTCTCAGTAGCGTTCTCCCAGAACAATCTCCTAGAATGCCTCTCAGGGACAATGGTAAGTGAACTCACAGTTGTTGCTTTGCTGTTGAGAACACAAGTATTTGGTTGATAAAACACATTACTAGGAAGGTTGCGTATTGTAAACACATAGTATTGAGCAACTGGGTCCCAGAACAGTTGAAAGTGAAGTTTCAGGAGGAGACTAGTCAAATATGAGTCATTTTCATTAGTAAACAATTGTTTAATTTGATGTCAAATATCCCAGTTCAAATATACTGCAATGCATTTACATTCTTTCAACAATATTGCCTTGAAGCCCCATCAAAAGTTCCTCTATAAAAATAAACTTCACAATGAAACTCAAGCTTTTGAGTACAGGAGGCACACTTCTAGTGGCAAGACCAGGGGTAATGGTTTCATGCTGGGAGAGGGTAGGTTTAGACTGGAAGTCAGGAGGAAATTCTTCACAATGAGGGCTGTGAGACACTGGAACAGATTGCCCAGGGAGGTTGTGGATGCTCCCTCCCTGGGAGCGTTCAAGGCCAGATTGGATGGGGCCTTGAGCAACCTGGGCTGTGGGTGATGTCCCTGCTCATGGCAGGGGGGCTGGAACTAGATGATCTTTAAGGTCCCTTCCAAACTGAACCATTCTATGAATCTATGAAGACAGATCTCTGAGCAAGCAATTGACTGCTATATTCCCTGAAGTGTCTGCTAGAAAAGACACTGTGAGGAACAATGTAGTAGAACATCCTTACGTATACTGTTGAACTACCCAGAAAATCTTGTGAGAGCATTTCAGTGGGTTTCATTCATTCTCCCATCCATAGGTATGGATGCCCATAGCAAATCAAGAGTTGAATTATAGCCAAGATTCTATCACTTCCTTGCCAAAGCAGGACCCAGTCATTCCAGTGATGGGCCATGTAGACCAAAGCCACTTCCACACTGTAGGCAACTGCTCAAGAGTCCTTAGAAAGGATTTTTAGGTCATCTTCAGGCCTAGGTTCAGAGGGCCATTCCACAAGTCTTTATATAACTACCTTTTCTGTGGTCTTTGGTTCCTGAGAGTTAGGAAATTAGCAAGGATTGTCAGTCTTCTTGCTGTTTTCTTTGCAGTCTCAGTTCCTATTGCTTCAGTTGCTGGTAAAGTGGTTCTCTATAGTGCTTTTGCCAAACAGAATTACTGCAGTTGCCTCCAGGTGTTATACAGATGTTAGTAAACTTCCACTCTACTCTCCCACATATTTTATAGGGAGCTTCAGATTATCTTCTAGGCACAGCTAATATGTTTAAATCTATGTCAGATAGAGGATGATGTGCTTTTCCCTGTAGTCTAGATAAAACATTTCGACAACAGCTTACATTAAAAAAAAAATAAATATTTCTTTTAGATATATAAACAAAATGGAGGGATTCAGGCCCTTGCAGAGGAAGCAATACATTCCGCTAGACCAGGCATAAACATTCTTCTTCCCTTTCAGACAAGGGAAAAGCCCAACCTAACCACTCTGGTCCATCACTCCCACCAAAAAAAAATCCAAAAAAACAAAAACAATAAATTGTGGGAACTCTACCACCTTTGCACACTCATTCCAAGTAATCTTAATCAACTCATCCCTTCCTTTGGGTAGGAGCCCTGCATAAGTATATTAAATACTGCTCCTACTTCTTGACTGATCCTGAATCTCCACACTTGTCCAAAGCATTTAACTGATTCAATAAAGCAGCCTGGGCATTTTTTGTATCAGTTGTCACATACTGTTTGAATTAAGCAACAAGTGTAGAACTAGAAGTACTAGTGCTTAGACTATAGCTGGATAAGATGGATGGGGGGAGGAGCAATTTGCTGGAAGAAACACCACATAAATTTGAGATTCCTCCTACTCAGTTTGTGCATTCATGAGACATCAGATTGCTGTAACATCAGTAATACCGAAGTATTGCAATGTACCGGCCGAACTAACCCAAAGCGTGTTGTTTTGCAATACTGCAAACTTGCTGACACAACTTGAGCTGGAAGAATGATGTTATCACAATACAACTCAGAAGACTAGAGGGCCCTTATTAGTTTATGTACTGTATATATGCAGTGGCTTAAGAAAAGCCATCCAATTTCCATGCAAGTAATAACATCTGTTGCTTTTAAGGTACTTTTATATGTTGGTCCAAAATGTTTATAAGTTAAATAACACAGAATTGGTTTTTTGGCATCAGGTGATCATCATAGTAGTAAAATTAGGCTCTGTTTTTCATAATACTTGCAAATTATATTTATTAGTACCGTCCTTATTGTGTTAGTCTATGACCTATTCTTAAAAACACTGTAAATATTACGTGGCTCTAGGAAATTGCTCTAGCAGGAAGGCTGGACCAGATGATCTCCAGCCGTCTCCAACTCCTACTATTCTATGATTCTGTGATCCTATGGCAAGTGTAGTAGTAACTAACTGAACAGGGCAGATTAAATGTATTTAGAATTACCTAACCAAATACATATTTAGAAAGATGTACCCAAGTTTTACAATTGGAGGATTGAAAGAAAGGGCTAGAGAGAAGTAAACTGGCCTTTTTGAAAACTCAGGTACCCATTTTTGTCTTGGTCATCAGAGAGTATAAAATCTGGTCAGGTTTGAGCTTTGTTTAGAAACTTACCTGATAATAAGATGTAAAGGCTGTTAAATACATACAGTTTTTCCACTACGCAAGCATTAATTATTTCTTGTAATAAATTTAACTGCACACATTACTAGGCTGTATAGAGATCAGAAATGGAAATTTATAATTAGCCAGTATGTCTTCACCTCTATCTTTGTTTCCAAGGGTTGCTATGGTTAACTGTTCTTCCACCTCCTATGTTCTCATTTTGTAGGTCTTGTGAGTCTCAGAAAGATGAATCCTCTCTTCCATAGCATTAAATATTTATACAATGACCCAATGAAGAAACCTACAAGAAAATATGGGCAATACTGTAATCAGTATTACATCTCCTTGCAGTTAAACCTTAACAAAAGTATGCTGCAGCCTTCTTGTGTCTTTCGAAGCTGCCTCAATCACTGTAGGCCAATTGAGAAATATGCTAACAAAGGAAATGTTATCAGGAGTTTGCCTCTTTCCTGAACTTGTAATTCCTGGGAATACTAACATTTGTGCAAAGAACTAAACCAAATAATTAGGAATAGCAAGTCCACTTTCACTTACACCAAGCCAATATACCATATCCCATTTCCTTTAATGGCTCTTGCCACAGTAATCCATTTGTTTCTATTTATTTCAACACATATGTGGAAATGACAAGAACCATAAGGAAATATGTGCCACAAAATATTTCTGCCGAGCAAGGAAGATGCTTTCAGCTCAGCACTTCATGCTCTGTGAGGCTAAGTTGTCTCAAAGAGAGAGACACATAGTCTCATGAAGGCCCAGGAGTATAACTGGTATAATACTGGGAATGGATCTCTAACCTTTCTCCATCATGGCCAAACAACTTACATTCTTCCCTCCCAGAACCTGAATATTGCTCACTAGTGTCTGAGAGAGGTTGAAAGATTTGTGATTTTGAGTAGCTGGGCCATTAGGACAATGTGAACTTGTTCCTGGAAATAAATGTAGATTCTGGCATTTACTGCTAGACAAAACCAGAGTGATTATGGAACTCACAGGTTTTGGGCAGTGTGCACAACTCCCAGCGGTGGTAGAGCATTCACATTCTGTAGCACACGTTGCCTACTCCTTCTCCTCTTCTGCCTGCCACACTGTCCCAGTCGGTTGCAGAGTAGGTCGAGCCACAGCCCGAATAGTGGGTGGGGGCTGCAACGGACTCATCCTCGTCTCGCTCCTGCCCTGCCACCGCAACTCATCGGGCTTTCGGCCCGACCGGGAGCGGGTGAGAGAAGGGAAAGGGGGTATCCGCACACAAAATTATATCTTACAAGCGAAAGCGGGAGCGCTGTAAAGCAGCGCTGCTCACACACCAGACACCCTGGTCCTCTTATGGACCTCGTCCCTCTGCGCATCTTCCTGTATACCTTTGTACTCCCGTTTAGACTTGTCCATCTTCCCGCATCCCTTTGTCCTGATACATCCCCCAGTCCTCCCGCATCCCCCTACGCTCGCAGCTCCCTCCCGCGGGAACTGCAACTCCTCTCCCTCCTTTTCCCGAGCTGGGGACCCCCATCCCGCTCCGCAAAGGAGCCGGTAGAGCCGCTCTCTGCCA
>VZRI01011101.1:131967-145698 GCA_013397515.1 Upupa epops | reverse complement strand
CCCCCCCCCCCCCCCTTTCTTTGTAGTCATTCTGGACCGTTCTGTCTATTCTCTTTTTCACAGTTCCTTTACTATATAGATCTTTCTTTTTGTCTTGCATTTGTTTTCTCTCCCCTGCTATCCTGAGCCCACATGAGTTTATTGTTGCTGCTGCTTGTTTAATTGGATTTGGCCCCTTTCCAGAAGCAAGGATCTCCCTTGTATATGCATGCCCCTAGCTTCTTGAACCTTATGTTTGGGGAGGTGTGGGGAGAAGAAAAAGATGTGGTGAGTGTTACTAAAAAGAGTTTAACATGCAGCCAAATATTTTGTGAGTGCTAAACTACATTTGTGAAGCTACTGCAGTGAAAAAGTACAATTCTTTAAAAACAAAGCTGTTCATTGCCCCGAGATTTTTCTGTTGCCTACTGTTGGCTGCTGAATTGTGTTTCTGACTGCACTGGTCATCTGCTTCAGATTGTAGATTGCTTTATGTGGCTTCATGGCTCTCTTTAGTACACCATGAAGCACACCGGTGATGCTCTACTTGCTATGTATTATTTTAAATAATTTTTGTGTAGATTGATCAGGCACATGTCTGAGCTGAGCTCTGTGATCTTTGTAACCAAATGTCACTGTTTACCAAATTGTTAACACATAGATAACTGCCCAGATGCCTGATTTGGTTTTTTTTGTGGGGACATAGTGATGTACTATGTTTGGGGTGGGTTGTTTGGAGTTTTTTTCCTGAAACATAAAAGATTAAGACTGACACTGGAAGAATTATTTCCTATGAATATTGCAAATGTGTTTTGAGGATCCACCAATATTTGATTGAAGATCCACCAACTTAATATTCCTTTAAGAGGGAAAAATAATGCATCATATCAATGTTAGAACATTATTATCAGGATGCATTCAACCTTTTTATTTTCTTTCTCTTTGTGAAAGGTCCATTTTAGCTTCTTACTTACTGAAAGAAAAACTAAACATTCTTGGCAAACTAGGATGTTTGCTGAGTTGCGCTGGGTCTGTTGTTCTCATCATCCATTCCCCAAAGTCTGAGAGTGTAACTACGCAGGCTGAGCTTGAAGAGAAGCTTACAAATCCAGGTATTTTGTTCTTTTACTAACTCATTATTTTGTGAGATTGATCAAGAACACATAGGAGAAAGAGGCTTGCCACTTCCACCAGGTAGGAAAATTGACTTCTGAAGAAACCATGGCATGACAGAGGTGAACTAGTATAGCTTTTGTGTAGGAAACCTATGCTTTCCAGTACTTAGAACTTGTCAGATTAGTTGATACATGTGAGCATAAAGGAAAATGTGGATGTTTTTGAAAGAATCATCCTGCCCAGCAAACATAGCAAAATGCCCATTTGAACTTGTATTTTTTAAAAATTATTAAAAATTACGTCTTGCTACTTAGAGATTAAAGGTATGATTCTAGCATCTCAATTTATATTGTTCTGTGTTGTGTTGAGTTGACCCTAACTGGATGTCAGGTGCCCACCAATGCTGCTTTGTATCTTCTGTCCTCAGCCAGACAGGGGAAAGAAAATGTAATGGAAGGCTCAAAAATCAAGATAAGGACAGGCAGAGATCCCTTACTATCATGAGCAAAACTGACTGAAATGGAGAAAAATTAATTCACTACTAAAATTAACGTGGGATAATGAGAAACTAAAATCCTAGAACACCTTCCCCCCACCATACCGTTTCTTCCCAGGCTCAACTTTGCTCCTGGTTTCTCTGTTTTCTTTCTCAAGCGGTACAGGGAAATGAGATATGTGGTCAGTGCATCACAGGTTGTTTCTGTTGCTCTTCCTCTTCAGAGGAAGTATTCTTCACACTCTCCCTGTACCAGCATGGGGTCCCTCTCAGCTCTCCAGGAACTTCTCCAGCATGGGTCCTTACCATGGACAGCAATTCTTCACAAACTGCTCCAGCATGAATCACATCCACAAGGTGCAGGCTATCAGGAACAGATATTATGCTCCAGCATGATCCCCAGTGGGGTCACAAGTCACAGAATTGTAGAATGGTTTTGGTTGTAAGGAATCTTATAGATTATCTAGTTCTAATGCCACTACCATTTGGAGAGACCTCTCACTAGACTGCTCAAAGCCCCATCATCTTGAACTCTTCCACAACTAGTTTCAGTCCCTTACCACTGTAACAGTGAGGAATTTCTTCCTAAGGTCTAAACTAAATCTATCCTCTCTCAGTTTGAAACTGACCCCCACCTTGTCCTATCCCCCTTTAATAGACTCCCTTGTAAAAATTCTGTCTCCAGCTTTCCTGCAGGCCACAGTACTGGAAGGCTGATATAAGGTCCCCCCTGGAGCCTTCAGGCTGAGCAACCCTAACTCCTGCAGCCCATCTTCAAAGGAGACGTGCTCTACCTTTCTGAATATCCTTATGGTCTTTCTCTGAACTTTCTGCAACAGCCCCATGTCGTCCTTATGTTGGGGGCTCCAGAAATGGATGCAGTACTCCAGATGGCATCTCATGAGAGCAGAATAGAGGGGCAGAATCACCTCCTTTGACCTGCTGGTCGCACTTTTGATGCAACCCAGGGTGTGTTTGGCCTTTTGACCTGTACTCACGCTCACATTGAGCTTGTCATCCACCAACACCGCCAAGTGAGAGGGTCTTCAGGGTTGCTCTCAATCCATTCACCATCCAGGATGTATGTCTGCTTGGAAATGCCCCAAGTATTAGACTTGTTGAACTTCATGAGGTGTGCATGGGCCCATTTCAAAAGCCTGTCAAGGTTCCTCCTTATTGCAGTGTGTTGACCACACCACATAGCTTGGTGTCATTGGTGAACTTGCTGAGGGTGCACTCGGTGTCACTGTCCGTGTTGTTGACAAAGCCTTGCCAGCAAACCAGCTCCAGTATGGTCTCCTCTGTTCACGGGTCCACAGGTCATGTCAGCAGCATCCTCCAGGATGGGCTTCTCATGAGGTCACAGCCTTCTTTGGGTGCATCTACCTGCTCAGGCATGAAGCAATGCCTGGGCTGTTCTCCAATTAAAATCCATGGGCTGCAGGGGCACAGCCTGCCTCACCATGGTCTTCACCATAGGCTTCAGGGGAATCTTGACTTCAACACCTGGAGCACTTCTCTCTTCTTCACTACCTTGCTGTGTGCAGAATTTTCTCCTCTCACATACTTGGTCCTCTCTCTGTCTCCAGTTGTTCTCGCCCACTTTTTTCCCTTTAAATATGCTGTTACAGAGGCTCTACCACCATTTTGCTCAGCCTTGCCAGTGGCAGACCCATATTGGTGCCACCTGGCATTTGGTCTCTCAGACACAGAGGAAGTTTCTAGCAACTTCTCACAGAAGCTGCCCCTGTAGGTCTCTGCTACTGAAACCTTACTATGCAAATCCAATACATATGCAAACAAATAAAAATGCTGTCTTCTGTTTTTTAATTCTGCATATTTTTAATGAAAAGTTTGTAATAGATATCAGTTATGTTCCAAGCAGTTTTCTTTGCACAATAAATGTGTGTAGTAATACACTGTTGAGGCATAAGCTGAAATGCCTGCTCTTTCTCAGAGAGCATGTGAAGCCCCGCTAGCTGCTTGAGCACACATATCAGTGCTATTAAGTGCCAGAGCCACATTTTTAGTTTTCTTGCATAAAAACCAAACTGACAGCTATTGTTATTTCCTTCGTAGCCTTAGATGAGAGAAACTGAAACCTAAATAACATCAGTTATCCAAAAAATTTACAAAGAAAGAAAAGAAAGCAAATACCATGGTCTAAACTTCTGGGACCTCTCCTGATACCAGATTTGAAATATTTAGCACTGTAAAGCATGAAATGTTTTGCACCAGGCTAATCTTTATACTGATGCTATAATGTAAATGATATGGCCTCCCATTTCTTCTAGTTCTCCCTACTGACTTTAATGAAATCTAACTTCATGTTTAAGCTCTTAGCTAGATCCACTTACCATACTTCTTTGAATTGGTTATAAATGAGTTGTTACTACTGCTGTCTATCACAGGGGGCTTTAGGGGCTGTAATCCTGATGGAAGAGAAAATAATATAAAAAACCCAAACATCCAAAATCCAGTTCAAACGTAGAGGAGTGTGTGTTTTATTACACAATAATTTACCCAAAGGACATGACACCATCAGCTGCAGATACCCACATCCTGAAAGCTCAGTGACTTGGCTCTATATTCAATAACAACCCCTAATCATGGTTGTATACTTGAAGTTCACTGGTATGACATGATGTGCCTGCTAAATTCTTCAGAAGACCATGAGTTCTCAACTTGCTATTATCCTGTTTTCTTTTTGTTTTCCAGTTTTCGTGGGTTATCTCTGCATAGTGCTGTTAATGCTTCTCCTGCTTATCTTCTGGATAGCTCCAGCTCACGGACCTACTAATATCATGGTTTACATCAGTATTTGCTCTCTGTTGGGCAGTTTCACTGTCCCCAGTACTAAAGGCATTGGGCTGGCTGCTCAAGATATCTTTCACAATAACCCATCAAGTCAAAGGGCTCTGTACCTCTGTCTGGTACTTTTGGCAGTATTAGGATGTAGCATTATAATTCAGTTCAGATACATCAATAAGGCACTGGAATGTTTTGACTCTTCAGTGTTTGGTGCCATCTACTATGTTGTATTTACCACATTAGTCCTGCTAGCTTCGGCCATCCTTTTCAGGGAATGGAGTAATGTTGGAGTGGTAGATTTCTTGGGAATGGCTTGTGGATTCACCACAGTATCCATTGGAATTGTTCTCATACAAGTCTTCAAGGAATTCAACTTCAATATTGGGGATTTAAATAAACCTAACATGAAGACAGATTAAAATATTTTTTGAGGGGAAACTGGATGGCTCAGGGAAGGATGCAGAGCCTTTCATTTCTAGTTCACTGATTCAAATACAATTCTGGTTGGTAGTTATCCTCTGACAATATGGTGGCCTATGTGAAATGAGTTGGAGGTCTCCATCCAGTTTCAAAGGAATAGTTGTCCATGTACCCTATTCAACACAGTAAATGACCTTAATTGGAATCACTGATTGAGTCAGCATAGAGACAGATGTATTTCCTTGCTAAAAAAGGTAATTCATCAGAAAAGATCTGAGGATGTTCTGAAAGATTTGTGTGTGAAGGCTTGTATTGTGGCTTCTGAGGTACCATTTTTGTAGCAGAGAACATCCATTTCTAATGTGCTCAATTTGACACCTTTCACAAGAGATGTATACTTTAAAATATAGGAAAGGGAAAAAGTGAGCAGAGCAATTTTTTAACTACAGTGTAGCAGTGTGTTCACTGTCAAGGCTGTGAGTTCTGAGACAATATGTTGATTGAGCCATGGACTGCAAATTTGTCCTTTTTAGTGACTGTCCCATCAACTTGGTCTGCCGTGCAGTGAAGACACTGGGGAGTTTTAAACTGAATTCTTTATGCAGCGGAGTGGACCTTTAAATCTTTCACTAATTACTTATCAGCTGATGGTAGTGTCCAGATATGCATTTTTCTTTGTCATTTATGTGCATTAAGACATAACACGTTAATCTGATTTTGAACTGGGAGCGGACAGAAAGCCTTGGAAGGATATGGAACTGATGCACAGAATCATTGCCTATATGGTGGCTTATTTGTAAGTAGCTCAGAACTATTTCAGTGCCTTTGTAATCCAAAAACACTGCATAAATGTGAATGTATTTGTTTCAGATGGCCTAGACTAGTTTAATAATTTCACTGTCTATAATATTGGACTGCACTCAAATTCTAAACACATAAAACATCCAGTAGGAACCACACATATTTTGAAGAACTTACAAACCTGAACTGAAACCCTTGGATACCATGACAGCTTCTGAAAAACTCAGCCCTAATGGGAAGAGGTAATCTATGTCTTTATTTTAATATTTTAATCAAGTGACTAAATACAGGAAACCATTCTGTGAAGCAGCTAATAAGCAAGGGACCACAAAAAATAAATTTGAGACAGAAGAGCATGAGAGATCTCAAGGCTCAAAAGAAGATGGTCTGATCTTCTTTGAATGTGGGAAAAAGGGGTAAAGACTGAAAAAACATAGGCATTCAGAGATCCAAATTTCAGATAGCCAAGAGGGATATGCATTCAGATCCAGCCATTTACAGACCTGTGAACAGTTCTGCCATAATTTTTTGACAAGTAACTTAAACTATGATTGGAATGATTCAGAACTGTTCTGCTTAGACCATTTAGAGAGTATTGCTATGCTAAAGAAGTAGTTAACATTCATGTTATATTTGATGGTTAAAGCCTCATGAGTCAAAATCTTGTAAGGAATGTTTGAAAAGTGATGAATGTTGATTTTCATTAAAGAATAAAAACGAAGGATACAGTGAAACTCTGCTTCAGAACATCTCTTGAAACAAAACACCCCATTGTGATTATGAGATGGTATTTGGAAAAGTTTATGATGCTTTATCAAGAAATGAATAGTGTAGCTTTGTGGTTGGCTGACAGGAATGTGGAGATTGATTAATGGGGACATTCACTCTCTTGATGTTGACCTGAATTAATATTACCTTCAAATTTACCTCCATTTTAATTTAAAAGGAATCATGTTAAAAAGCCCTTCTGATGGCAGCAGTAATTGTGAACAGTGACTCCTAAAGATTTAGTATTCTGAAGGGACTGTTCTGAGGGAATAAAAGCCACGTTATGCTGTTTGGAAGCTTGTTTTATAACTCCAGACTTGGGCAGGAGGAGAGGCAGAAATGATTGAGCTGGCAGAAGTATCCATTGTTACAGACCAGCACAGAAACTGGGTACGTTCATGAAATAAACTAGCATTAGCAGAGAAAAGGACATTTTCATGGATTTTCAAATACTGTGTATAGTTTCTGTAACTTTTGAGAATTGTAGATAAGGGAAAATGGTATATGAAAGCTGGTTCAAACTAAGGTCTTTCCATTACTGATTGCAAGCTGGTATCTTGGTTCTCAGCAGTTATGTTTTGTCATATTATTACCCTTTTTAATAACTCGAACAGTTGAAACACGTTAAGACCTGTAGCGACCTACATTTTACAACAACGTTAGATCTTTTCTGAAACGGTCATCTTTTAAAAATTCTAATTCAGAGTTCACGAACTGCATGTTGGTTTTGTATTTGCCTTTGACCTCTGAAGACTTCTGAGAATCTTTAAGCTAGAACAGAAGTGATTGTGATCTCATTTTGGTCCTTTAGCCGTATTTGTTTGTCTTGTTCTAAAATGCATTCCTATTTATTTAGAAAGTGCCTATTCGAGTATGCTAGGTGCATATGCATATTATGTAGTAAATATTAGTTCCAAAACAACCTGACTGCCCTTTCTAAACACACACAAGTTTACTTGATAAGCACTCACTATGCTGAGTGAGAATAAAGTAGCAGCCATGTTTTGTGGTCCTCCACCAATCATTATAGCTGATAAATGTCTGCACAGGTCTCTTCTCCCTAGGTGGTCCTCATCTGTGATGAGCTTTCTAAAAATGTCTAGTTAATCTTGTTGTTTAAAGCAGACGTCAAAAGCCAGCACATCAGGTTAAAGAAACTCTTGTGGCCTTGCGCATCGTTAATATCTGCAGCCTTTTGCATTATGAATGTTAAATAACAGAAACATTACTTTTGCTACTTTGTTCAGTATATTTTGCTGTACCTGGTTTAGTTCTAACTTCAGAAATGTTTTAGCATCTTTTGTTGTCACTGCTGGGATATTTCTTCCCCCTTTCATCCCACACCCTCCTCAGTCTTAAGTGTCCTTTTGTAGTCCCATTGCTTTTCTGATTTAAAAGGAGGCACTGGTGTAGTTGAATTTTAGCCATTCCTTCTTCTGGGTTTTTTCACCCCTTTGACAAGTAAGCACCTTGAATAAAACAAATATCTGAATACCATCATCTCAGGGAGCAAATGTGCATAGTTGTCTCCTGAGCTTTGGTGTCCTTCATGGATCTGCCATTTTCACATTCTCTTTGCATTGTCTGTTGATAGGTACAAGCCAGTTCTTATTCCAAAGTAGAAGCGAGAGAGGCTACACGTACAAACAGTGAACTCATTGAAGTGGTGGAATGCATTTAAATTAAATTTAAATCCACATATATGTGAAAGGCGTTTCACTCCCTATGCCTGGCTCCTGTTAGATTTGTCAAATACATTTAGTTAATAGTCACATGAAGACAGGTCTTGGATCATTGTCCCTTTGGAGGATTTATATGTGTCAGTCATGATCTTTATTAGGTGTCAAACACAAAAATCACTCAAATACTCAGTAGAAGAACAGAAACCTTTTTGATACAACAACAACAAAAAATTTGTTACATCTTAATTACTTATGTAATAAAGAAAAATAAACATGTTATCTGCTGTATTGACTTTCCAGGATTCTGTATGTGCAAATAGAGCCAATTCATTAGTGAGCTGCTGCAAATAACATTAATAAGAACCTGTCACATCTCAGTTTAACAAGCAAGGCTCCTATTAACCGTCTTGGTTTATATTGATCTTACGTATTTTTCTGAAGTAACTAGCACTGAAAAATGGAAATAATACTGGATTGATTTCTTGAAACAGTAGAAACTTCAGTTTAGCGTTCCTTTTTTATTTAAAAAGTAAAGGATTTGTATTTGAAGAAAGATTTGGAGTTAATAAATATGGGGTGCTATAAATAGGCAGTTGTTTGCATGTCATACCCCTTTCATCTTCTTCTGCAAGTACAAAACTTCAAGGATTTACAGATCTTCCTTGATTGTCTACAGATGGCGTAACTGCTGAAGTTTTACTGTTAATCAAGTGTTATCAAAAGTTTAATTATTATGTGTTTTCTTTACAGAGATTAGTCTTTGTAATACCTCTTTGGTGCTACTGAATATTGGCTTAACTGATGCAGAATTTAGTGTGTTCTGTGTTAGGCACCAATGACATCAACAGTTACTAGGACTAGTGCCCAAGTGTTTCAGACAGCAGTGTTGTGTTGAAATGTTTATGGATTAAGAAATTTTTTTTTAAAGCTGCAGATGATTTCAGGGTTTTGTTTTTTGGGTTTTTTTTGTGTTGCGGTCCACATACACCCCACTCCTTCCCTTCCCCTCCTCTCCCCTCCCCCCTCCAACAGTTTCTTTACAGAGTGGAAAATATTACACAAAAGGGGTATTTTTAATTTTAGCTCTGGAACTTTTTTCCCCTTAAGTTGTTTTTTCCTGGAATGTAAAATATAGTTCTAATGGGATATGGGGCAAAGGTGGATGGCAACTAATACACAGTGTCAGGTTTGGTTGCTTCAATGCTATTGCAATATAGTTACTACAGATAACATAAAAATGGTTTATTTTATTAGCTTCCAAATAATGTATATATAGATTTGTTAATGGATTACAAGTCAAGCTTACTCTCTTTGCTTTTTAAACAACAGTTATAGGCATGTTGTATTTGCCCTGTATAAATTATAAAAGGGTATTTATTAAGTTTTCTGATAACTGATCTATTTATTAATCTGTATTGTTTTAAAATAAATGATTTATTTCTAGCTCAGTCCTTGTTATGTGACTCCTCTTTATCAGATGAGAGGGGAAAAAAAAGTTTCCCACACATCTGTACTGTCTAATTCCAATTCATAATAAGCCTACACTATTTCCATTACCCTATCCTAAAACAGCAACTTTGTTTTTACTGAGAGTAGCAGGTTCTTTCACAGGTGCAGATCAGTTGCCACACAAAGTACTCAGTTTCACGTACTTCCAGTAAGCTGTAGTCTAAATGTCTTCGTTGTACAGCAGTTTCCTCACAAGTGGAGTGAATGCTTCTCTGCCAGAAATGCTTTACGGGGCCTGAGTCTCCTCAAACTGTGTCCTAAGGGATATTATGTGCTCTGTTCATGCACTGCTGTACACTGGTTCCTTGCTAGAGCTTTTGTTTTAAGATCTGCTACTCCACAGTTGGATGTGCATCAGCAGTTAGGATGCCTGTGTCACCAGTCTTTATTTACTGTCACAAGAGCTTCATGTGGAAAGAATCATTTGAAAAAATCTGGTGGCTACCCATCTAATCCTTCCTCTGGCATTCCTCGATGCTTGTATCAGGTACTACCAAATATATGACTTTCAGGCATGGGCATATTTTGGGTTTTGCTTTTTTTTTAATGCTTCAGTCATTGCAGTTGTGGTTTAGGGGTTGCATCAGTATTACTGCTACTTAAACAAGGAAATTAGCTCCTTTTCAATAGAAAATGCATGCAGTAGGAAAGACTGAAATAGATTCTTTACTGGGTCACTGCAATTTTATTTTTAAAAGTACTGATGATATTAATGTGGCATACAAAGATAGTCCAGAAAGCTAGAAAATCTTTCCCTTCTACATATAGCATCTCTGATTTTTTTAATTAAATAGGATAATACTTACTTAGTTTTTGAGCATGTTTTTAGCAATAAAATGTAACTTGCACTATCTTCATGTGTGTCACTGGAGCTGGGCCTCTACGGCAGCACTGTGGTTAAGGCAAATACATTGTTTACTTCACTGCTATTGCTGAGCGTATCATAGAATTGTCCATGTTGGAAAAGACCTTGAAGATTGAGTCCAACTATAATCCAGCTATACCAAGCCCACTGCTAAACCATGTCCCCAAATTCCATATCTACACTACTTTTAAACACATGCAGGCATGATCACCTACTTGGGCAGCCTGTTCCAGTGCCTGATGACCCTTTCAATAAACACATTCTTCTCATGTCTAATCTAAATGTGCCCTGGTGCAACTTGAGGCCATTTCATCTTGTTCTATCACTTTTTCCTTGGGAACAGAGACCCACCTCCACTTTACTACACGATCTCTTCAGATAATTACAGACAGAAGAAATGTATCTTGTTTTCCTTTTCTTCTGACTGAACAGACCAACTCCCTCAGCCATTCTTCATAAGGCTTGTTCTCCAAGCCCTTCACGAGCTGTATTGCCTTCTTTTGACCCACTCCAGCACCTCAATGTGTTACTTTTTTTACTGAGGTGCCTAAAACGGAATACAGTACTCAAAGTCTGGCCAAACAGGGAGACAATCACTTCTCTACTTGCATGTATCTCACCAACACAGTTCATATGGGAAGACTGTTAATGACTGAAGGCTGATAATGCCAAAAGAAAAACAAAATTTCCCATTGATTTTTCCAATTGTTTTTCAAAAAGCTTAAGTCCCTTATGTTCCTTGTATGTGACAGTGCAACTGTTGTATGAGTAGACTCACAGACACGGCTTTATTCTGCTGGGCTGTCTTCATGGAATGCAGCAAGAACGTGGCCACCAGAGACCCCATTACAGCTGCCTGATTGCCTAACCACTTGTCTGCCAGCTACAGACCTCACTGGATTCACCACCCTGATGGGATGCTTTGAAACTTGGCCAACTGGCACAGTTCTGCCAGGGAGCAGCTCTGAGCAGCTAGCACACTGGCTTTCAACTGTGCATACACAATTGGAAGTAAGTGCATGAGAGTTGGTCAGTATACAAAACAAGTAAGACTACCCACTAATACTTCCAAAGGTGGTAGAGGTGGTAACGCTAGCTGATCTCTCTGTGTTCACTGAGCACAAAGATGGCTTTTACTGCTGAATTACTCTGTGAGATGGGTTAGGTTAAGTAGGTGACCACTGCTCTAGAATTTGGAGTAGTCTCCAGATACTCAGCAAATGTGCCTCAAATATGTAACTTATTCAGAGAAGCTTTATTTTCTGTTACTGAGTGCAAGCCCTGCCTTTGAAACCAAGATGTAACAATTTGTGAGGAATGAAGAGCACATACAAAATTCTTAATTTCTGTGAACAGATAACAGCCTGAGAAGCAGAACTAGCAGCTGAAGAAACACGGGTTAAGAGAATTAACCCCAGAGCTCTCTTCCAGAGGAGCTCTTTGTCTCTCAAGACGTATTGGAACAGAAGCAGAAGAAAGGAAGATGGCAAAGAAGATGAAGAAGTAAGGAAGTACATTCCCCTTTTATAGACTCTGTCCACCAATCACCCGTAGAGTTCAGACACTGATGCAGGAGGTCTCCTAGGAAAGCTACGTCCGGCTTCAAAATGAAATGCATAAAAACACCACAAGTAATACTCAAAAATTTGATAGTTTTCAGATCACAACACCCTGTTTATGTCTATAATATGTGAGGGGTGGGTGTCAGGAGGATGGAGCCAGGCTTTTCTCAAGGTAATCTGGTGATAGGACAAGGGGCAATGGGTGCAAGCTGGAACATAGGAGGTTCCATATAAATATCAGAAGGAAATTCTTCACAGTGAGGGTAACAGAGCATTGGAACAGGCTGCCCTAGGGGTTTGTGGAGTCTCCTTCTCTGGAGAGGTTCAAAATCTGCCCAAATAAGTTCCTGTGAGACTTGGTCTAGATGATCCTGCTGTGTCAGGGGGATTGGACTAGATGATCTTTTGAGGTCCCTTTCAATCCCTAATAATTCTGTAATTATATGGTTCTATACACATGCACATATACTGAAAATGGCTTTTTAAGTGCATAGCTCATCACATGAATAGAAGACTGATGTTAAATCAGGGAATAAAATGTTGCCTTAGAGAATAAAACAGACCTACAATGTGTGAATTTGCTTTGAGTGGTGTAGGAACTCTACTTTTGTGACAGTGTGGAATCATTTTTAATAAGAACACTGCAGGTAATGTGATGAGGAGAGTAGCTTTGCTGCGGGTGTCCAAGACTGCTTCTTTAGTTTGGTTCCACAGCTCAGAGATGGTGAATCAGCTTTTTGTGCAGACCCTGGCAATGCCAACACAAATCCTGAGGCAAGGAGAAAGAAGTGTAAGTCGGTTTTACTAAGGAACTTCTCATCCTGTTGAAAAGGCAGAGTTGCCTCTTCAGTATAGTTACTGCATGGATTTTGGCAGTGAGGGTTATCTGGACCAAAGGGCCGAATGCAGTGGCATGAAGACTGCTGAAGCAGACCTGAGGACATCCAAGATAGAAACTTCTGAGTCTGAATCTTGTTATCATCGTTTCTAAGACTGGAGGAGAAATTCTTGCCTGACCCTAGAGACCAGTCCTCCTGCATCCATGACTAGACTGGTTTTGGTGGTAAACTGTGGTAACAGTGGGAGAGCCACGTTAAACAAAGGGGCGCCGTTCCCCGTCGCTGTCCAATGTCCCCTAGCCGCACACGCTCTGGGCAGGTGTTTCGTTTTTGTGAGATGCTACAAGCCGGGTGGGGCGCGGCCTTGCGCGGCAGCGGCTCCAATGGGGCGCAGGAATCCACCAGACTCGGCTGAAGAAAGGAGCAAGCGGCGACCAGCAGGCTAGTACCGGGTGACGCTCTCGGAGCCGAACCCGCCAGAAGCATTTCCGTGGCCTGGACCCTCCTCCATGACCCAGACGAGGCGGGGAAGATAACCCTGCAGTCAACAGCAGCACCCACGAAATACACGCGCCCCGCTCCAGGGGAGAGAGGGCAGGGCTACGGGGAGTGGCACGTGACCCGGGGCGGGCTCCACCGCTGCTTTGCTGTGAGCTGCGCCGAGCTCCTTCCGGTGGACGTTATCGTAACCAGTGGGGAGGGGGCGGCGGCGGCGGGGTTGGGACGCCGCTTGCCCTCAATTCCTGCTGCTGCGCTGCCGCTGATCCTTCTCTCGACCCTCTCTCTTTCCCTCATGGCGGTGGAGCGCGCGAGCAGTGACCCCTCCCTTCGCCCGCTCCGGCCTCCCCCCCCCCCCCCCCCCCCCCCGCTCTCCCCGCCGGGG